>PVKM010036057.1:0-14920 GCA_004027735.1 Carollia perspicillata
AAAGGGAGATTTTCCTGTAAATGCCTACCTCACGAAGGTCTGGGGGGAGGTCATGAAAGGAATTCCCGTGCAGTGGATGGCACTTTGTAAGCTCGCAAAAAATTACCAACATTAATGTTCCCTCCAGCGGCCAGACCTGGTGCCTGAGCGATCCCCAGCACCCAGCAAAGGGACCAAGTTTCCAGAGCCGGGAAGTGAAGGGGTAACACCCCAAAATACAGACTCACTTTCCCCTCCAAATTCACTGGCCAACCAGCTGCCAAGAACAAAGGCCACGTCCCCGATGCCTGGCAAACGAATGCGGCACTGCCTCGCAAACTGAGTGCCTCTCTGCAAGTGTCTACAGGGAGAAGCTCCAGGAACCAGTGGAGGAGCGGCTCTCCGAGAGCCTGGAGAGACTCCACCAAAGAATCGGAAGGCTGCGACGGCACACACCATGGCTCAGGCAGAGGAAGTGACTGCAGAGACTGATTACTCAGAAGCTGGAGAAACAGGAGAGAAAACGCTTGAAGAAGAAGATGCAGCTAGAGGCACCCGCCCTTGTATCTGCAGAAAACAGCAGTCATACGCTCAAGGAAGCCACATGAAAGACCCCAAAACAAGAAAAGCTCAAGCCCCAGGGGGCTCCTCAGAAGAGGGGAATGGAAGACCCACTCTCTCCATCCCATCCCAAAAAAAAAGAAATCAGTTTCCAAGGCGGAGCTGGTTAGTAGTGACCTTGAGGAGACAACTGGCAGTGAAAAGTCTTCCCAAGAGGAAGAACTCTTCCCCCAAAGAGGAACCAGTCAGTGACCCCGAAGAGGCCGGAAACAGCAGTGTCCCCAGAAAAAAGAGGAAATCCTCTTTGAAGGAGCAGTCAACCCGCAGTGAAACTGAAGCGGCCGCTGACAGCAGGAGCAGCAGCTCCAAGAAACAGAAAGAGCTCCAGAGCTCTCCCAGGAAGACGAGAAGGGACAGTCAGTCCCCTGGTGGGCTAGAACCACCCAGTGACCCGTGCCCTGCATCCCAATAAAAACCAACTCACACAGAAAAAGAATACACATTCCCTCCAGGCAGCTGGGTGTCTTGTATCCACACAGCAACGCCTCCTCTGAAGAGGATCCCATGTCTTTCACGGCATGGGATCCTCAGGTGGCTCCAGCAGCTCCAGAAGCCGTCATTACGGTCCTGTTTTCCTATTACCTTTTTTTGTAAGTCAGTTAAGGAAACTGAGGCTCAAGGTCACAGAGCTCGGGAGGCAGACCCAGGCCTCTTCTGCTCAGGGACACAGATTCTCCACCGAACCTCGAAAGCCTCTCTGTGCCATGCCTGCAGGTGACGATGAAATTTCTTTTCAAACACTCCGCTAGTCATACCTAACCAAATCAAGCTGGTATTCCGACATCACTCCCAACCATTCAGGTTCGGCTTGGTAAAAATAGCAGCTGGGGTTATTTAGAGCCCCACTGTCTGTCTCCCGCGCTGGGCAAGGAGCTGGACCTCCCCGGGCACATTTAAACCCCAGAACCACCCTATGAGGTAGGAACTGCCAGTGTCCCCCAAACTGAGGCACGACCAAGCCCCAGATTGAGATGCAGGCAGACTGTCCCCAAACCCCAGTCCTGGGAGTCCCATACCATCGAATTTGTACACGTGACCGCTCATTCTGCAAAGAGCTTCCACGCACACTGCGAGACGGGGAGGCCAGGCTATCCGCGTCCTCTTGCACATCTGGGGACACGGAGGCTCGCAGATGTCAAGCAAGGGGTGTGTCTCGGGCTCCCGGGCAAGGGCACCAGGCAGCGCTCGCTCACTCCAAATCGCATTCCCTGTCGAATGTCTCAGATCCTTCTGCATGTGTTTTAAGAGTGAGACACAGGGTAGGAGACCTTCTGTCATTGTCGAAAGTCAACCACCACTTAATGGCCTCACTGTCAACACGGAGGGTCTACAGTGTGACCTGGGCTCTGTCTCTCCGGCGCGCGGCGGTGGGCGTTACTGTCGCCAAATCGGAAGTGTGACATGAAATTGTTTTCAGAGTAGCCCTTTGGGGAGGTGCCGGCACCACCTTCCTCATCCCACCCCAGCCTCCCCTCTCCAGATCCGTGACGGGACTAAAGCGAGGCGGGCGTCCCCGGCCCCCCCATGGCTCGGGACTGACCCAAACCGCGGCACGCCCTGCCGCCCTCCTCCACCACCCGGATCGCCAAGGGGGCGGGTCGGACGTCCGCTGTTTTCGAAAACTGCAGCTCGCCTGAGTCTCCACACTGTCCTCAGGGAGACACCGGCCCGGCTGGGCGTGGGCTGGCCGTGCGGGACCCGACTCCTCTCCCAACACGGCGCGCCAAGGGTCCTGCCTCAGTTTCCTCGCCTCGGGAGGGTGCACTGAACCGGAGCAGTTTTTAGCGGCGCAGCCCAGCCCTACATGGTTTCCAGCTGCGGAGCGCGCCCTGCCTCCCAACCCAGACCTCCGCCCCACCGCGCGGCACTGACAGCGCCCCTACCTGCGCGCTGGCCCCCACCGCCACCGGCCGGAGCGCTCTGGGAACCTCCGCCTGGCATGCGCCCGGCCGGCTCCTCCAGCTGTGCGGAGGTGCGCGGCTCCAGGCGCCCGAGGCCCGTGCTGGGGGGAGCGATCGCGGAGTGGGACGGGAAGTGGGGAGGGGGCTGGGGGGCAGGGCGGGCTCCTTCCGGCTCCCCAGCAGAGTGGGCGGCTTCCTCTCCAGCCTCGGCCCCCTGGCGCACTCACTCACACTTACACACACACACACACACACACACACTACAGAGGCGCGCGCGCGCACACACACACACAGGCGCGCGCACCCTCTCGCGCGTGCGGCAGGGGGCGGGGCCGGCGGGCCCACAGCCTTCCCCGGCCCTCTGAAAGTTTGCTTTTCACTCTGGCCCATTTCCGCACAGTACAAGAAGGGAGGCGGTGGGAACCCGCGTTTAGGGAAGGAGAGACTGGGAGGCCTTCCGGGTGGGTCTACCAGGGCGCCACCCAGATGTGTGGTTAGAGAAGTGACCAAAGGTGGATGGAGGAGATGGAGGGGAGGAGAGGCACTGGTTTAGACAGATGGGAGAAATTAGGGAGAAGGCAGACAGCACTGGGAAAGAGATGGGGGGGTGCATTTCCAAAGCGAAATAGAAACCCAACTTTCCGCACCTTCTGGCAGCACCGGCTGGTCCCAGAGCCCCCTCCCGACGTTGATCGGCAGGCAGTCCGGGGATGCAGGCGGTGGTCCTTGCCCAGCCCCTAGGCTGCTGACTCACCACCCTTCCTCTTCGGTTCATGCAAGGAGGCTGCTGGAGCAACCGCAGGTTGCGCCTGATAAACACCCGCACGTAAAACTAACTACATACAGTAGAGTGTGCCGAGCGCCAGAGGCCTGGCACAAAACCACTGCAAGTTCCAGGGGGGCTAGAAGAACTATGGAGGAGTGGGAAGAATCTCCCTGGAACTGCAGGAGGCCCAGGTGAGAACCTCGCGAGTGAAAACACACAGGTGTGCATAGAGATCCGTGTGAGCATGGATGTGAGGGATGTGGGAGGAATGTAAGGACGTATCAGGCTGAATTCAGCGGTACTGACCACCAAGCAGAGGTCTGGATTTGGTGCTGTAGGTGAGAAACACCTCTGGTGCTGTTGGGTTCTTAACAGTGTTGGGCTGGTTGAGTGGAGCACAGAGCAGAGCTAACACTAAGTGGAGTGGGAGCACCAGACTGAGGCAGTGGGTCGCACAGGAAGCATCGGAGGCTTGGGGAGAGGGGCATGTTGGAGTGGATTTAGCACGTAAGGCCTTTTTGCCCACTCCAGGGGGACCCGCAGCACATGCCTCTCATCACAACCCTGCGGCCCAGCGTCCTTCACTCCTTCTCGCTCTTCTCTGTACGTCAGGAATTATAGTGGGAACCATGGCCACTGAACTGGGATCCTTAAATGCACTGGGGATCACGGGCTCCCAAGGTAACCGAAGCCAAACTGCAGGGATGAACGGTGAAAGGCAAGGTGGGCGTGGTTTCCGTAAAGAATGGCAGAGTCGGACAGCAATCAAAACGGTGAGTGCGCACACCTACTACACCAATGGCCCGTCAGTGTTCCTGGAAGTCAAGTACGTGGGGAGTCTACTAGGTTCTTCCTTGATCTGTGTAGGCAGAAACTTTTTAGGTCAAGTGAACAAAAGCCCAGCCTGAATTACCAGCACAGAGAGACCCAGCTCTGTAATCAATGTCCAGCCTTAAGTCAGTTTACAGACCAAGAATTCTTTGAATGAAGATGTTGGTCCACTCGAGGAAGGACACCACCCAAAATTTACACTGTTAATCTTTCTTCTAGAAGGACATATGGCCTTTCACCAAGGTGACTGTGCATTTGGAGAAAAGGAAATAGTCAGACTTTTCAGGAATTACTGGACACTGGCTCTGAAGCGACACTGATTCCAGGAGACTCGAAGCATCACTGTGGTCCCCCAGTCAGAGTAGGGGCTTATGGGGGTCAGGCGATTGATGGAGTTTTAACTCAGATCCATTGCACCGTGGGCCCCTGTGACCATCCTGTGGGTGTTTCCCAGTTCCAGAATGCAGAGTTGGACAGACATACTCAGCCACTGACAGGATCCCCACCGTGGTCCCCCGACCTGTGGAATGAGAGCTATTGTGGCGGGGAGACAAGTGGAGGCCACTACACCTGCTGCCACCTGGGAAAAGCGTTAACCGAAAGCAACACTGCATTCCAAGGGGGATTGAAGAGACCAGTGCCTCCATCGAGGACTTGAAGGATGCAGGGTGGTGATTCCCCAGCACACCCCACTCCACTTGCCGGTGTGGCTCGTGCAGAAAACAGATGGATCTTGGAAGATGACAGTGGATTATCAGAAACTTGACCCCATGGCCGGTCCAATTGCAACTGCAGTAGCAGCTGTACTTTCACTGTCCGGGCAAATTAGCACATCCCCCAGGACCCGATATGCAGCTACCGGTCTAGCAAATGGTCTCTCCCTGTCCCCATTCGTAAATGTGACCAGAAGCAGCTTTCCTGCCCCTGGCAAGACCAGCAGTACACCTTCACTGCCTGACATCAGGGGTGTATCCACTCTCCGGCCCTATGCCATAATCCAGTCGAGCAAGACCTTATTGCCTTCCCCGCCACCAGACTTCACAGTGGCCTGTCACAGCTGATATTATGCTGTTTGGACCTAGTCAACAGGAGGTGGGGATTACTCCAGGCTGCTTGATGAGCCATTTGCATGCCAGAAGGTGTGGAATAAATCTGACAGAAATCTGGGGGCCTTCCAGGTCAGTAGATCTTCTAGACATTGAATGGGGTGAGGGAGCCTTTCTAAGGTCAAGGATAAGTCCTTGTACTCGGCCTTTTCTACAACCAAAAGAGGAGGCGCAACACCTACTGGCCCTCTTTGGGTTTTTGTAGCTACTCAAGCCCATTACCAAGTGACCTGAAACACTGCTGGTTCCGAGTGGGGCCCAGAACCAGAGGCAGCTCTGCAACAAGCCCCGGCTGCCATTCAAGCTCCTTGGGTCATGTGACCCAGCAGACCAGGGGTGCCTGCAGTGTCAACGGCGGAAGAGATGGTGAGAGAGGCTTGGTCAGGCACCTACAGTGAATCACATCACAGGCCCTTAAGACTTGGGGGCAGAGCCTCTGTGGATGACCATTCTCATGTTGAGAAACAGCTTTCACTCACTACTGGGACTTGGTAAAGTCTGAACTTTTCACCATGAGCTGCCACCTTACCACATAACCTGAGCTGCATATCATGAACCGGGTGACGTGTGACCCACAAGCCATAAGGTTAGACATGTGTTTTGTTCTCGCTGGAACTGATACAGTTGAATACAGATTTCCCTTCTTTGTACAGAGTGTTTCTGCTGAAACTACCGTCCGTGGACTTCGAGAATGCCTTGTCCGCACAGCATTGCCTCTGATCAAGGAGCTCACTTCACAGTGAATGAAGTGTGGCAACAGACACATACACACAAAATTGCCTAGTCTTGCCACGTTCCCTATTCTCCTGAAGCAACTATCTCGACAGAACAATGGAACGGCCTTTTGAGGACTCCATGGCAGTGCCAGCTAGGTGGCCACAGCTTGCAGGCCCGGTTTTCCAGCAGGCCCCAGGTGTAGTCTCTGAAACCAGGGTCCCATAAATGCTGCTGTTTCTCCCAGAGCCAGGACCCAAAGGTCCAGGAACTGAGACGGGAATGGGAATGGGCCACTCACTACTGGCCCTCCTGACCCACTAACCGAAGTTTTCCTTCCTGTTCCCACAAGTTTACGTCCCACTGACCTACAGGTGTTCGTTCCAACGGGAGACACCCTCCCATCAGGCAACACAACAACGATTCCATTTCACCGGAAGTTCAGGCAGCCACCTGGTCCCCGCAGGCTCACCACCAGAGGCTTCTGTGCGCCCCACAGAGGAAGCGGACACCACGAGGCATCGACCTTCCATACACTTCTACGGCAGCTCCCTTCACGGTCCTGCTCCAACAGGGGACATGCACAGCTCCCAGGCCCTCTGCAAACCAGCTGACTCACCCAGACCCTCCTGGTCGAAGACCTTTCTCAGGGTCTTCAACTCCCCTTCCTAGACCTTGGCTTCTCCAGCATTACCCACACTCGTGTAAGGTCTAATTTCTAGAATGTATTCCTAAATCCACAACACTCTCAGAGACTCTCTTCTCCAACTGAACCCTCACTTATAAACCCACTGATTCCAATACGGTATCAATACTACAGAAGTCTTCCTTTAGTTTTGGGACACCTTTCTCATTCCGACACAATGCTGGATTAATTAGGACTTGGTTGCATTGAAGCAAAACCAATATACTTCAACTTAAGTAAAAAGAATTTTGGTGAGGAGACAGGAAGAATTTCATGGAGTCAAAAGACATCATGAAACTGGTCCTCTGGAAAGACAAGAGCCAACTTCTGAAAAGCCAGCAGGACCTTGGCAATTTCTCTCCTCCCTGCTTCTTTCTGCACATCTATCTGCTCCCCACTGCTCTGGAGGAGCCCACGCCTGCCTCAGCTCTGGGAGGGAGGTCCTGATTGGCCCAGAGTCTATTCTAATGCTCTGGGAGGGAGATGCCGATTGGCCCAGAGTCGATCAGGAGCCCTCCTCTCATGCCATCAAGGAAATGAGGCTGCGTAGGCACTTAGGAGAAATACAGACCCCTAGAAACCACCCCTGAACTGGAGGGTGAGGGGCAGGCAGTGGACCACTGCAGCCGGACAGCCAACCCCAAATATGTCTACTTTAAATGTCATAATGAGGGTCAGGCGCCAGGTGTCCTGCTACGTATGGCCCCCTAAATGATACCTTTAGCTCTCCTCTGCTTTTAACGTCGTCCCCACCCTGGCTGTTACCCAGCAATTCTTGCCGTGGACTTCAGGGCTGGATGTTGAGATGTGCAAAGGGCGTCCACAGGACCGGGGACAGAGCAAGTGACGAAGGATCATTGTTCTATCAATATTTTTATTGAATTTGTCAGGGTTACATCAGTTAATAAGATTATATATTAATTCTATATTAATAAAATAATACACCATCTGTATATTGTTTTGTGTGTTTACCACCCAAAATCATGCCTCTTTCCATCACCATTTACCCCCCCCTTACCCCCTTCCACCTGCCCGCACCCCCATGCCCTCTGGTAATGACCCTACTTTGTCTATGAGGTGTTCTGTTTCGTTTTGGGCTCGTTGTGGTTTGTTGTTTTTTTTTTTTTTGCTTAATCCCTTTACATTTTTCACCCAGCCTCCCTACCCCCTCCCCTCTGACAACTGTGAGTCTTTTCCATTTTGTTTGTTAGTTTACCTTGTTCATTAGATTCCACACATAAGTGAGATCACATGGTATTTGTCTTCCTCTGACTGGCTTATCTCACTGAGCATAATGCTCTCCAGGTCCATCCGCGCTGTGGCAAAAGGTAAGATTTCCTTCTTTTTTGTGGCTGTGTAGTATTCCATGGTGTAAACATACCACCGCTTTTTTTACCCACTCACCTACTGTTGGGCACTTGGGCTGCTTCCAAATCTTGACTATCACTATTTTTAACTTTAATTTTTCACAAGCTTTTCCTCTGAATACTTCCAAAATCTTCCTGAGAGCAGCAATGGAGAAACGCCACAGAGGCCCGCACAACCCAAGGCTGGAGCAGAGTGAGTAGTGGGTCTGCTCTACCGGAACCACGCACAGCTACACACTCCACTTACGCAGACGATGAACGTTACATGCCGTAGGTGTTCATTTGTAGCAAGAAGTAGGAGCTCAGAGGGGGAAATACATAACTCTGTTGCCAAGACGGTGAATTTCAAAAATTGTGTTGAAGAATATGAAAATCTCTTCAAAGTTCGCTAATAATAGCTAATGTTTATTGGGCACTTACTGTGATGCCAGACATCATTCTACACAAGTTAAGCTTATTAAACTTATTTCACTTTCTAAAAAGATTTTATTTATTTATTTTTAGAGCGAGGGGAAGGGAGGGAGGAAGAGAGGGAGAGAAACATCAGTATGAGAGAGAAACACCAGCCGGTGGCCTCTCACACGTGCCCAACCCGGGACCTGGCCTGCAACCCAGGCATGTGCCCTGCTGGGCAATCGAACCAGTGACCTTCTGGTTTGCAGGAGAATGCCCAACCCGCTGAGCCACACCAGTCAGGGCAAACTTATTCCACTTTTGCAAAAACCCATTATCAGAGTAGAAAACTGAGGCCCACAGAGGTTAGAACTTAGCCGAGTGGCACAGGAGGGATTTGAACCAGGCAATCTGGTTAAGAGTCCGCGTTCCTAACCACAATGATACACTGTCTTTCATCAGACAAAAAAGTGGCATTTTCTGATGCCTGCTACAAACTAGTTCTCTCCTCTCATATAATGAGACTTACCCTCAGGTAATAAGTCATTCATTCATACTGCTGCAGGTCCACACATAATACCCCCCAACACACACCTTCCATCCATTTCGCCCCCAGACTAAGAGAAGGTAGAATTAAGACAATCATGCCTTCGATGTAAGTACCGTATCTGACACTTCTCCTTCCAGATGGTAAGCTCAGTGAGGGTAAACGCCATGCCTTGCTCATCCCTGCGAATGCAGGCCCGAGACTTACTGGAATGAATATTCTAAGTTGGGATTTTGATACTTGACAGGCTAGTTGATTTATCTGTCAAGTCTCCGGCAAATTCATGGCAGTGATAGATGGTCACGAGAATTCCTATCAAGTTACACAGCCAGAGCTAAAGAGGAAATATTCTCCCTGAGAACAATAACAATGCTTAAACAATTCTGGGAAATTTAATTGTCTGAAGATCTTTTCTCTAAAAAAAATAAACTTGAATGAATTGGAGAGAAGAAATCTGTCTTAAACCCAGGAAATAACATTAGACAACATGAAGACGGTCATTTGTTCATGCCTAGAAATAGGAAGCTGGTTCAGGTTCAGATACCATCGGATAACGGTCATGCCAACGGATGTTATCATAGTTTTAGGCTAAATATATAATATCAATAACCTTCCTTTTGCAGTGCAGATACTGTCTAAAAGCTCCAGCGGCGAGATAACACATCGGAGAGTGTAGGCGCTCGTTCCAGACGTGACCTTGAGCTCATCTCTATCCGCCAGTCGTCAGGGCCTGCTGGAGATTTGGCATTCCAAATAGGTTTACAGGGCCCAACCGCCAAAGCCCTGGAGGGAGGGCGCCTTGGTTTTATTCTGCACTGAGACCCACCACTCAGTGTACTTTCCACCCGTGCTTGTCTTGGTTTGCTGCAAGCAACGTAGGGATGCTAATCTCACTGACAAGAAACTCTCCGCTCCGAGGTCCATTCGCAATTAAATTATTCAGTGTGGGAGAGCTAACCCGGGTCCCTACCCTTGCTGCTCCCTGCTTTGAATAAATAGACTTTGTTCCCGATAGAAACTCAGTATATGCACTTATTCCAACTTCCAGCAAGAAAGGGACACATGTGCTCCTCCCAAGGACTCTTGGGAGTTCATTGGTTTCGCCCTTCAGCCCAAAGATCTGGCCTCCCTCCCCTCCCCCACTTCACGTGGACCCTGGCAGACGACTCCCTGTTGCACTCACAGTTCTCAGCGCACACAGGGGACAACGTTAATCAGCATGAGAGTGAGGGGCAGCCTCTCACAGCCGGCTTCCAGGCCGTCTGATCCGCACACACTCCCGGCTCCCCTTTTCCCACCGGGAGAAAGGCGACCCCCGCAAACCGAGTCCCACGCAGCCAGCAGGGGCTTGTAAAGGCCCCAGTTCGACAGAGACTCGGTCGTAGAGAACACGGCTTAGCAAATTTCCGGCAGCCATGCCGGCAGCTCCACCGCGCACAGCTGTCCGAAGCCACGAGCTGAGCTGTCTCAGCTGTAAAGGCCTGGAGTTCGGCCTGGAGTTCAGCCGCCCCGCGAGGGTTTTCCCAGGGAGCCCTTCCTCTCTGGGTGCTTCCCAGAGAGTCAAGATCCTACAAACAATTTGTTTTTAAATCCTCACCCTACCATACGTTCCTACCATACATTTATTGATTTTTTTTTTTTTTTTTTGAGAAAGAGGAAGGGAGAGAGGAATATCGCTGTGAGAGGGAAACGTTGACCGGATGCCTCCCACACTTGCCCTGACGGGGGATCGAACCCACAACCTAGGTACCTGCCCTGAACCCCCAGCCCGCTGGTGTGTGGATGACGCTCCAACCACCTGAGCCACCCGCCAGGGCCTACAGTTAGTGGTCAAGTCTCTATAAGGCTGCTCCTGGGGAAGAAAGGGGCACGCCATCTGGCCATTTTGAAATTCGAACCCCCGAGTAATTGAGGATTCTTTCTTCAATGATACGGGTGTATTTGGGGAGCAGATTGTTTTATTTCCTTAGTTCCTTCTTTGAAAGGAGACCAGATGAGTGGCTTTTAGACTGCTAGACGTCACAGGTTTTGGTAAAAAAAAAAAAATGGTATTCAATAACACGGTTAGATAGATAATATTACGAACATTTTATTTTGCCAAGTAAATTTTTTTAAACTTTTACCAACTTCCTTCACCACTATTTCATAAAGAATGCCTTTTAACCTCAAAAAATAAAAAAGACATGGTAACAGAACAAAGGGCACTCCCTTAAATGAAATGAATTTTTGCTTTTGGAAAATTTCTGTGTCCTGTGCTTTTTCCTCCCGTTGCCTTGACTTGGCGAAACGTCCAGGTCGGCGGGGCCAGCGGGCTCTCCGGGCCGACGGGACAGCCTCGGAGCCCGGGGCCAGGCGGCCTCTTCGTGCGCGGTGCAGGGTTCACAGCAGAAAACCCACGGCAATGAGGAGACTTCGTGTTCCGAGACCGTTCACCTGTTCGTCGGGCACAAACGTTCACAAGGTTGTGAACTCTGAGTTTCTGCTCTCAGAGGACAAGGCTAGGACACAGTGGGGAACTGGACCTCACCTGCCAGTCGTCACAGCGGCAGCCCCCAAATATCCCTGAGCGGCTGCCCCCCAGGGGTGCAGGGGAACGCCCTGCCTGACCGGTCAGCTAGCCAGTGGGATGTGAGCAGCGGTGACACCCAGCATGGCCGTCACGTCTGGTGGAAGCTCTAGAAGCCTGATGCACACACCTCTTTTCTGTGATGCCTCCCCAGTACATGTCCTGAGAGGAAGCTTCTCCCCACCTTGACACAGGAGTGACCCCTGAGTAACTGTGGGGCTACGGTCCCCTGTAAGCCTCCACAGAACACGAAGCACGAGCAGAAAAAACAAACAAACAAACCACTTACGTGAATGCAGCTATTGAGCTGTGGATATCACCTGTCGCCAGAGGCTAGCCTACCGCGTCATGCGGAGCACCCCAGAGCGCTCTGGATTCTGCAAGCCAGTTACCTGAACGGGAACAGCACCTGTCCGATCACGAGTTTGGAGCCGAGAGCTGTCTGCAGACTGTCCCCGGCAATGCTCACGTTCTCCTGTTGTGTGCACTCCCCAAAGTTCCAACTGAGCTTGTTCTAGAAGGAGCAAGGTGTCCTGGCTTGTGTAGCTCAGTGGATTGAGCACGGGCCTGTGAAGCAAAGGGTCCCTGGTTCGATTCCCAGTCAGGGCACATGCCTGGGTTGCAGGCCAAGTCCCCAGTAGGGGACACGAGAGGCAACCACACATTGATGTTTCTCTCCCACTCTTTCTCCTTCCCTTCCCCTCTCTCTAAAAATAAATAGAAGGAGCAAGGTGTCCCTCCAGCGTGGAAGCTAAGCTGCAGTGATGGCGTGAGCCCACGAGAACGGTCTCAGGACAGCACTGGGGTGGGGAGGTTCCTCAGGGCAGAACCGCCCACCGGGAACCTGCTGGAGAGAGTGAAAGGAACTTCTGGTCTGGCGTCACAGTGTTTAAGGGCTTCAAGCAGGCCTCCCAGAAAAAGGAAGGGACGGCCTGGCCAGGTAGCTCAGCTCTTAGAGCATGGTCCCAGCACACCAAGGTTGTGGGTTCGATCCCCAGTCAGGGCACATACAAGAATCAACCAACGAATGCATCGAGAAGTGGGACGACAAATCAATTCCTCTCTCTTTCTCTCTTTCTCTCCCTCCCTGCTTCTCTTCCTCTCTCTCTCTAAAAAAAATCCATCAATCAATAAAAATTTTTTAATCTACCTCACTTTAAAAACAAAACAAGGGAAGGGGAGACCTTTCTTTCTTTCGTCCATCCTGTGTCCTGGGTAAAGGACATGGTGCCTGGAGAAGCTGTGCTGGACCGTGAAGACAGCAGCAGCGCCCGAGCACCCCAGGAGTGCACACCGCTACCCGACGCGGACACGGTCGTTAACCAGCCAGCGTGTGTGTACTTAGCACCGCCTGGGGGCACCGTGCAGAGCCAGGCACTGTGGGGGACAGCGGGCTGCTGGGGGGCAGGGGGGAAGGATGAACAGGGGATGGGGGCGCAGGCAGAACTCAGGGCAGTGAGACTGTGCCGAATGGTCCTGTAATGGAGGACACGGCGTTGCCCTTTTATCAAAACCCAGAGAACGTACAGCACCGAGAGTAACAAAAACCTTAACTGTGGACGTTGGTTAATACTAACGTATCAACACATATCGACACTGGCTCACCAATCGCAACAAATGTCCACAGCAACCCACGATGTTAGTAAGAGGGAAAACGTAGGGGGGCGACTATATGGGAACTCTACTTTCTGTTCCGTTTTTCTGCAAACGGGAAACTGCTGTAACAGATGAACTTCATTAATTTTTAATGTTTTAGCGGGCTGCTGGGAGAGACAGGACGGGCCCACACGGAACAGACAGCGCGGGGGGCAGGCAGCAAGCAGGTTTATACGGCGACAAGTGCCACCATTTCTTCCACTTGTTGCCAACCTTGGTATTTTAAACTCTAAGATTATTAGCATTACAGCAGGGAGGGGCAACTAAGAATAAGCCTAGAACCCTGGCCAGGTGGCTCAGTTGATCGGAACATCGGCCTGTGCACCAAAATGTTGTGGGTTCGATCCCTGGTCGGAGCACATGCCCAGGCTGTGCGCTCCGTCCCCAGTCAGGGTGCGGGAGGCAGCTGATGAGGTTTCTCTCACATCGACATTCCTCTTCCTCTCTCATATCAATAAACATATTCTCGGGTGAGGATTTTTTAAAAAAGTCTATAGAATTGGCTTGAAAGCTATCAAGTGCTGTATGTATTGAAATCAGTGAAATCAGTGTGTCGTTTTTAACCCTAACTTGGGGAAAACATCGAGGAGGAAATGAGAGACATCAGAGGGAGATAAGGAGGCACATACGTCTGCCAGTCTGAGCAAAGAGCTCGCCCGCAGTGCCCATCTGGCCGTGGTGACACACTCGGTGGGCAGAGACTGAATCTCCACTCCCACGGGTGCCCCTGAGAGGGACAGAAAACGGGAGGTGTGAGCTCTTCCCGCCGGGCCACCCGGGCCACTCCTCGAGCATGAGCCGGATGGCACCTCGACGGATGGCCAGGCCCTGCTCCACCCCACCCGGGCACCCAGGCATCTGAGCAGTGCGGCAGGGGGAGTCCCCGTGTGCCCAGCCGGTAATCCTCTTGTGTCCTGGGGCTTAAGGAGCGAAAGCCCTTTGCCCTTGTTCCTTCCAAGCAAAGCTGAAAGCTGCTGTTGTCTGGGACAGCAAGAGGACAGACAGACAGACGAGGGGCCATGGAATGATGCAAAATGATTCTGAACAGCAGCTGACATTTACATGTCCCCAGGGCCTCAAAGCATCATCCCATACGTTAGCTCTTTCAGGGATGACAACAACTGTATGAGAAAGCAGGAGGGAATCATTCCAGTTTTACTCTAAAAAATAAAAAGAAAGAAATGGCAGCACTGAGAGTTGTCCACAATCCCGGTTGGTAAGTGGTAGAACATCCATTAGTCTCAGGGTCCCCAAAACACTTTCTGCAGCCGGGTGAGGTCCAGGCTCTGTCTGTGGGAAGGTCTTAGCCCTTGGGAGTATCCACAGGGACACATAAATCAAGTGAATGTGAAGTTCAGGGCACACAGAAAAGCACCGTGGGCTCCGGTGGCTGGCAAAGTCTTCCTAAAAGAGGGAGAGCAGAGTGGGCCTCCCCGGGCACAGGGAAGAGCAAGAGCAAAGCCCCGCAGCTTGTTGGCCGGGACCACCTGAAGCCGAACACTCACCAGGTGAGGATTCCTGGGTGGCAGCTTATGAGATGGAGGTTAAGGCCAGATTGTGAGGGCCTTGAATGCCAGGACTAGGACTTTAGATTTTTTCTTTTTCCTGTTGGCAAGAAGGAGCCATCAAAGATTTTGGAGCAAAGAGTGATCTCTACAAAGCAGATTTGGGGGAGGGGGAAGAATAGACTTGAATGGAAAAGAGGAGCCCAGGCAGGAAGGGGGAGGGTCAAAGTCAAGGAGGTGGAGAGGATGGGCAGAATTGAAAGGAAAAGACCCAAGTGCAAGA
>PVKM010036058.1:0-14937 GCA_004027735.1 Carollia perspicillata
GGACCCTAGTTCACTGTTGGTGGGATTGCAGACTGGTACAACCACTATGGAAAACAGTATGGAATTTTCTCAGAAAACTAAAAATGGAACTGCCTTTTGACCCAGCAATTGCACTGCTAGGATTATATCCCAAGAACCCTGAAACACCATTCCAAAAGAACCTATGCACCCCAATGTTCATAGCAGCACAATTTACAATTGCCAAGTGTTGGAAGCAACCTAGGTGCCCACCAGTAAATGAATGGATCAAAAAACTATGGTACATGTACAAAATGGAATTCTATGTGGCAGAAAGAAAGAAGGAGCTCCTACCCTATGCAACAGCATGGATGGAACTGGAGAGCATTATGCTAAGTGAAATAAGCCAGATGGTGAAAGACAAATACCATATGATCTCACCTTTAACAGGAACCTAAGCAACTAAACAAACAAGGAAGCAGAATATAACCAAAGACATTGAAATAGAAAATGGGATGACAGTAACCAGAGGGGGGAGGGTAGGGAATTTCAGGGGGAAAAGGGAAGGGAAAATAGGAACAAGTATAAAAGACACATGGACAAAAACTAAGGGGGGTGGAAATAGGGAAGTGGGGAGCACTGGGGGGGCGGACTTGGATGGGAGTAAAAGACAGAAAACTGTACTTGAATAACAATTAAATAGGGGGAAAAAAGCTATATCTTTCAGCATTCAACAAGGGAACAGAAAAATGGCACAACCTCTGGGACTGCTCTTAAAAAGAGGAGCTGCACCCCCATTCCCTCACCTCCCTTCAACAGGTACATCCAGTGGCATGCCGTCTTGGATCATGAGGATGAGGAAGGATGATACTGGGATGGCGGAAGAGAAGGAATAGGACACCACAGGGTCATCACGCATGCTTTGGACTGCTTACTTGTACTGTTTCAAGGAGTGAATGCAACTTCCTTTGTTAAGCCCCTCTTATCTGGGGCACTGTTAGAGTCAGCAAATCTGGGTCATAATCAATTCTGGTTCCAAGCAAACATGTGGAGGAGGGAGATAGCATGGATTCTCTGGAGGTTGGCCCAATGTCCAGAGGACACCAAGAAATCATAGGGCCTCATATTCCCAACCTCCCAGGTCCAGCAGTGTAGTCACTGGAAACCCAGGACTTTGCATATCCCACATCCAAGGGAAATGGACAGTGTCCTCTCTGCTATTACACTGACAATGGCAGCAGCTGCATGATCTAAGCCTGAAGAATTCATTCCCCCACCTTAAGGGAATTCTGTGGGCCAAGACTGTTAGTTTCTGTGTCAGCTGTCAGCCCTCCCCAGGAACTGCCTCAATTGGTGAGAGTCCCTACACCAAGGTCATATCCTTCTCTTGTCCACCTGGACAGTACAAGAGTTAATGTCCTTGTCCCACTGGCCAGCTGTGAGAGCCATGGCAGCAACAGGGCTGGCTGAGTCTCCTGGGAATGTATCTTTGCAATGACCCACCTTCTCCCCATGGTCTGCTCCCTGCACTTTCTGCACAAACTCTCTGATGTACCTCTGCCCATTAATCCCACCTCAGGACCCCTCCCTAAGGGAACCAACCAGCCAGGCTGAACAATTACATGTTATAACATGCACAGAGCACCTTGAAACATTCCCTCCTCCCATCCTGCCAAGACCCCACAAGGAAGACTGTCATCCCATAACAAACAGGCATGGAGGAGTAACATCAAGAAGCTACTCACAGTGGCAAGGGTCCAGAAGACCTATGAGGAATGTGGAAGGGACACAGGAGAGAACGCTCAGAGAGGCAACGGGCTGAGGGACGGTCTGTGCAGGAAGGGCGAGGCCTGGTGGGGTTGCTTGGGAGGACAGCAACTGCTCCAAAATAGGTATTGTAAAAACACTCTCTTCTCCCCGGGGGATCTCCAGAGAGTGCAGTGGAAAGTGATGTGCTCTGGGAAATGAAAAGTGGAGGGAAGGGAAGAGGCAGCCACAGGAGGGAAGCCAGGCTGGGGATTCCAGCATCGAGCACATCCTCCTCCAGTGGCCCTGTATTTCTGACACCATCTGAGAGCTCTGCCTCCCCTGACCGGTCTTTGTGCAAGTTCTAGACCAAGCAGCACAGACACCTGCACTGGGCCCACCAGGCGTCAATGGGCTCCTAAGATTTTGTTTTCTCTCTCTTGGCAGAAGGGCAGAGTTGCAGCACTAAGCTCTAGATTAGAGTTCTCCTGTTTCGTTATTCCACTTCTTATACTTAGGAACTTGGACATAAAAACAAAGTTTCTTTCTCATGGGCAGAGGCACTTAGGACTGCAGTTTGAGCAGAGAAAAATCATTCAGTGGACATGTATCATATTTCCTTCAAATGAATGCAATTACAAAGAATTTAGCCACACACAGTATAATGTAATTGTTTCTTTAAATATTTTTAACTTTTAAATTAAAATTTTAATTTTAATAATTATTTTGAAATAGTATTTTATTGTGAAATGACTGGCATCCCCTTGACTCTGAATATTCAGGGTTACTGTGCAGTCAGCCTCATGAATGGGACTAGAGACCCCAGTTCTAGGGGAAGAAGGGGTCAATGGAAGGAACAGACCTTCACAAGATTGGAAAGGATTAGACCCTGGGAATGAGGTGTCAAAAAAGCAGCTGGGAAGACAAGCAGAGATTGGTTACCTGTCCTTTCCCTTGTCCATGGCTAAAGGAGGCCATGGGGAAATTGTAGGGAGGTCATGGGGTTCTAGAGGGGTCTTAACAAGGCTGTTGGGGTGGGGTATGTGACGGCTTATGAGTGGGATCAGGGGAGATGTAGGTCACCCAGCAGGTCTCACCCGGGTGACACTTCAGCCACACCAGGATGACTGGTGGTCAGCAGGTAGGTATCAGGAAGATGCACTGGCACGGAGAAGAGGGAGGCCAGACCAGGCTCAGAGAGCAGGTCCTGCCACACCTGTCCTTCACCACCTCTCACAGCAACCAGCCTCAAGAGCCCGTATCAGCTCACACCCACCTGGAGGATCCCAGACCAGCTCATCCTTCAGGGATGCTGACCTGGAACTGTGCAGAGAAGGGTTTGGAAAGCAGTTCCAGCTTTGCTGAGTTGCCATGCACCATCTAGACAAGCATAGACAAAAGATGCCTTTCAACTGGAATCCTGCTCCCACAAAACTAGATGCTGAGACCTACAAGGTACTTGTTATGTGCTGAGTCATGTCCCCTCAAAATCCTAACCCCATGAACCTTGGAATGGGAACTTATTTGGAGATAGAGTTTTAAACAGTAATTAAGTTAACAAGAGAGCACTAGAATATGCCCTAATCCAAGGGTGTCCAATCTTTTGGTGTCTCTGGGCCACACTGGAAGAAGACTTGTCTTGGGCCATACATTAAATACACAAACAGTAACAAAAACCGATGATTAAAAAAAAGGTTTTAAGTGAATTTATAGTTTTTGTTTTGGGCCGCATTCATAGCCATCCTGGGCCATATTCCTGACCCAACCTGTTTGGTGTTCCATGAAGAGAAAATTAGGAGTTATTGGTGGTGTCACTAAATGGTGACACAGGAGGCCCTAGCCCCTCCACCAAGATAAAAAATTAGACAACTATCCAAGAAAAACCCAACCAACCCAGCTTTGGAAGCACTCTAGAGTCCACTTACCAAACCCTCATCAACATATCAGAACAAAAATTCCTGCGAATAACCACATAAGAAGAGAAGGAAGACAGCTACATTCTGCTTACATCATCCCATCCCCAGACTGGCAAGCTCAGCACCAGGAGGGATCTTCCCAGCTAGAAAAGGCCTTTCTCCAGGAAAGGAGGAAGGGCTTTGGGGCACTGAGCTAATGTTCCATGTCAGTTTTACCCCACCCAGACCAGCAAAGCTGAAGTATATAGAGAAGTCTTGGAAAGGGAAAAAAAGCAGGGAATATGACTATCAGCCACACAGTGGGAGCAATTGTGATTCACAGTGATCTGCTCTACGGACAAACCCAGTAGATTATACCACTGAAGAAACTAATAGCCAGGTTGTAGATCTGGCCAGGTTGTGCCACATAGGTCTTCAAGTTTTCTGACACCACCCACCTGAGTCTCTCCAGCTCCATTCCCTGACCCTGCCAGAGCCCAGGAAACATGCCAGCAAATCAGCCTAGGCACTGGGCACAGAAATTGAATATTCTTTGAAAGAAGACAACTGGACATAACTAATCATCAGGAAAATACAAATCACAACCACAATGAGATACCACTTCACATCTCTCAGATGACTATTATCAAAAAGGATAGAGATAACAAGTGTTGATAAGGATGAGGATGAAAGGGAATCCTTGTGCACTGTTAGTGGGAGTATAAATTGGGTAGCCACTATAAAAACAGTATGCAGTTTCCTTTAAAAATTAAAAATACAACTGCCAAATGACCTGGCAATTCTACTTTTGGGTATGTATCAAAAGGAAATAAAAATGAGATCTCAAAGAGATATCTGCACTCCCAAGTTCACTGCAGCATTATTCACTATACCTAAGACATTGAAATAACCTAGGTGTTTGTCAAAGAATGAATGGATACATAAGACATGATACAAATTATATATATATACATAATTTATATATAAAATAACATGCAACCATAAAAAAGAAGTAAATCCTGCCATCTGCAATGAATAGATGGACCTTGGGGGCATTATGCTAAGTAAAATAAGCCAGACATAGAAAGACAAATACTGTATCTCATTTATATGTGGAATCTTAAAAAGCCAAATGAATCAATGTTGATCAAAGGGCAAAAACTTCCAGTTATAAGGTGAATAAGTTCTGGGGATTTAATGTACAGCATAGTAATTATAGTTAATAATATTGTATATATACTTGAAAGTCACTAAGAGAGTAGGTCTTGAATGTTCTTATCACCAAAAAAACAAGTAATTATTTGATGAAATAATGGTGGTAGCTAATGCTATCTATGGTGGTCATCATTTTGCAATAAGGTGTGCATACTTAAACAACATTATATGTCAATTATATCTTGATAAAAGTTGGAGAAAAAGAAAGACAAATTTTAAGAATTAAAGATTAGGACATGGACACACACAGAGGGAGAACCATGTAAAGACAGAGAGAGAAAACAGCTATCTACAAGCCCAGAAGAGAGGCCTCACAAGAAATCAATGCTGCTGACACCCTGTTCTCAAACTTCCAGTAATAAATCTCTGCTATTTAAGTCATGCAGTCCACAGTACTTTGTTATGGCAGCCTGAGCAGACTAATATACCCCTCAAACTAATGCCTTACCCTCTCAGCCTGAGTTTTCTAGTCTTTAAAATGGAATAACCATAAAACCCACCTCATAGAACTGTTGTGAAGATTTCTGTAAACTATGTATAAGGCCATACACGATGCAGGTAGTCACTACTTAAGACAATAAAAACAGGTTTTAACTCAGAACATTGAAAAACTGTTTTCAGTTTAGAGCATCAAATTGACCTTCTAAGAAAAATTTCTGCAATTTGGGAGGTGCTACCAGTTAGGAAACCTGTCAGTGCATAATGACAAATTTGCAATAATTTTATAGTTCTTTAAATAAATCTGATCTGATTTCCAAATTATAGGGTTTGTTTCTAAGTAACAAGCATAATCTTTAAGAAACAAAATCAGGGCTTAAAGCATAAGCTTTAAGAAACAAAATCAGGGCTTTTGAAAGGGGATTTTTGCGTATGTTAGTGGGAGCTGTCTTGAGTGAGGTAAGAGCTATAGCTGAGTGTAACCTCTCCATCACCACTGGGACCTTTCCATCAGCAACATCTTCTGCTCTTCCCCAGGGAGGCAGTGGACCCCTGAGGCAGGCCCACAGAACTAGTGAACCATTTGCTTAATATCTGGGCCCCAAGAAGAAAGTCATCGTAATGCCCCTACTTCTCTAAGCTCCTGGGGCCCCTGGTTACACTACCCTAAGACAAAAGCGGCCTCCTATCTGCCAGCCCCTGCTCCTATACCCAAAGTACCAGGTTTTCAAATGCTACACTGTTATTGAGGGCCGGGAATGAAGTTTCCATAGTGCCACCTCGGGCTGGTCGACCTCTGGTTTGTCAGGGCTTATGGATTGGACAGCCTTTCTCCTCCTGCCCTGTTGGCTCCCCCAGCATCAAGACCCGTGCCCCTCCCAAACTGAACTACCCTTGTGAAGCCTCCCAGTTGTTATGCACCAAGGTCCCAATGAAGCATTTCCCCTCCCCACCCTGCACTTTAGGAACTCACCCCTTTCGTGCCTTGGAGGTGCCCCAGCAGGCTCCCCTTCATTCCTCACCCTCTTCTCAGGCACCCAAATCCATCTTTTCAGTCCTTTTCCTCCATGGAAGCTCATTACACGTGAAACCAACCAAAGCCCAGTGAATTCACTATTGCTAAATTCAAAAGTGGACTCCAACAGTATAAAAAATGAGATGAAATGAGGATGGGGCACTTTCCTTGGGTGTGATGGATGCTTCTCTTTTGCCACCTTATCGTGTATACCTATGCATTTACTTGCCATCTTCAGAGAAGATCATGTCCTCAAGGGCTGGCATGATACCCCAGTGTTGGGTGCCATCCCACCTGGTTTCAGGGACTGTAGCCTTTTGTTCCATGGCCGGAGCTGAGTGAAAGGGCCTTAGGGACACAAGCCACTAAGGAGACAGGATATTACCTCCTAGCAGGAGCACAGCCCCTGCCTCTCTCAGCAGCCTCTGCCCCCTGCTTGGACCCAGCAGATGACAGGTTAGCCAATGACAGGGAAGATCCCTCAAAGGAGGAGGGACAACCTAAGGCAGGCACTGTCATGATATACCATCAGGGAAACACTTCAGTCTCTTAATCTCTTGGCTGCTTTGCTCTCCCTGCCTGACTCAGCCTGGGAACTATGCCGAAGACCTTGTACTGGATCAGATAGCTCCAGGTGGCCAGTCTGGCCAGAGAAAGAATGTACATTGTTTCCTTTGAGGTTTTCTCTGCCCTGTTGCTATGAAACAGACACTTGAGCTAAACCCAACCCTAACTAGAGACAATCCCCTTGTTTCTCCAACTATTAAATGTAAATGATGTCAGTAGCATTTTGAGTACTGGTTGATGAGCTTCATGTGAATACTGTGTATCTCTGAGCTGAACCCAATAAAAATGCAGGGAAGAAGGTATTCAGGACCTTTCTCTTTTGAGGGACTAGTCACCTTTCCTCCCCAATAAATCACAAGTTGGGCATTCTTATTTCTCATCTGTGATGACTAAGGGAGTTCTGCTGGCAGAGCCCCCACCCCCATCGCCCAAGTTAAAGAATTTTATCTGAAAAAGTGAGATGCTTTCTTGGTCCCATTATTATCTTGGATTAATTCCTTGTCACTAACCACCCAAGGCCTGAAGTTGGGAGAATTTCTCCATCAAAGACAATTTGTAGAACTCAATCTATACTCCATTTTCAACAGTCTGGCACACATAGTTCAAGGGCACAATAAAACTTCACCAAGTGTGATGAACCTCATTGTGAACTTAAATGTCCCCGATGACCACTCACACACATGCTGCCCATACTTGGCCTTGCTACTTCCTCTCTTTTCATATTTTCTTTATTTCCCCTTTATCAAATATTTATGACGTGGGGTTACTTTACTCAGTTCTGAACTTAACTTGTCTCCCAAAGATGAAAGGGTTGCCCATCCTCTCCCCAGAGATGCTCTAGAAAGAACAAAATGGGTGCATAATTCTAGCAGAAAGGTGAAATAAATAAGTGTCATCTAAAGCCTATTTCTTAAAACTCAAATCATGTGGACGGGAGGAGGCCTATTAAAAGTGCAGATTCCTAGGCCCTGCCCAAGCTGATTGAAAGAAATATCAAAAATGGGTGTTGGAATCTACAGTTTAAGCAAGTCCTTTGTGTAATTTGTCTGTCTACAGTTGCATACCACAGAGCATTTGAGAACCAAACTGTAGACAAGTAAGAACATGCACATATGGGTGGGAGCTAATCTAGCAGCTCATGTAGAATGCATTAAATATGAGGGCAGTGCGGGACTCCCAGAGGAGATCAAAGAATCTTGCAATAATCCGAGTGTGAGCCTGTTGGGGGGCGGTGAGGGAATGGAGAAGAGTGAGGACAGAGATGAAAAGTATGAAAGAGAAGGGGCTGATACACTCATTTGAGTCAGGTCTCACAGAAGTACAGCCTGAGACGGGGATGTGAGTGCCAATGAGTGGAGGGAGGACTTCGAGAAAGAAAGGGAGGCAGGAAAGGGCAGGATAGCAGCTAAGTAAGGTCTGCAGCCTCAGCCTGGCCTCACAGGAGCACTGGGCATGAGTGCTGTCATAGGGTGATGCTCCTTGGAGACACGCTACATGTTGTCCTGTTGGTTGTTGCCAGTCAACACACACAGCAGCTGGGGAGTGGTGCAATAACTCATAAATAGTCTGAGGCAGGGCATCAGCAGTGTCTATAGCATGCCCCTGGTGCCACCAGGGCTTTCAAAGTGCCAACAGGCCCAGTTAGCAGCCAAAACACACTCCCCAGGAGGTGTCAGTGCTGGTTGAGCAAGGCACTATTGATGTTAGGAGAAGATGCTGCTTCTTCTAGGATCTGATGGTTTTGTTTACATGGCTTTTCTTTGGTATTTTTTTTGTTGGGGACCACTTTGTGTGGTTTCAGAGACTATAGCTCTGCACCAGCAAGGCTTTGCCTATAAGTCTCGACTGGAAAACTAGAAATGCTGGTGGCGGGCGCAACCGGATACTAACACTGAGAGTTCCCGTGGGAAATCAGGCCTGAAGTATACATTGTATCCTTTGAAGCTTGCTTTGCTTTGCTATAGCCCTGTTGGTGTAAACCAGATGTTTAAGTTTAAAGCATAAGGCGTGAACTCCTTATCTTAGGAAATATACCTTCACAACCATCTGGTGCCAGATGTTCAGCAGACCTTGACCTGTGGCAGATCTCTGTGTTTCTTCAATTGTCATCTATAGATGGTATCAGTTTTTTATAGCTATACCCTTTGGACATAGATTGATGAGCTATGTATGTATGCTGTATATCCCTGCATCTACCGATCCCAATAAAAGCTATTTTGGAGAAGGGCTCTGGGCATTCTCCATTTGAAGGAATCACCACCCTTTTTCCTGCCAGAACAACAATTTGTGTCCATGACGACTTATTGTCATCTGCAGCGGCCAGGAAAGCTCTGTGGGACAGAGTTCCCCACATTTTTTTCCTAAGCAAAATATACTGGAAAACAGTGAGAGCCATGGAGCACCCTGGAAAAGGGATGGAGGGAGAGATGGCCAATGAAATGTCTTAGGTGTGATTGACTGGGATGATAATGGTTTCATTAGCAGACATGGATAACGCTCACATTATTTTCCTGTGTCTGAGATTCTCTCTAAAGCCATATCCGATCTGCTGAGGCCCTTCCCTGAAGGACCCAATCACCAAAGTATTAATTCAACTTTTCTAACTAGAAGCCCCATCAAAAGTCATCACAGTGGAATTCTGACCAATATTTATCACTTTCTATTATAAATCTTAAAATGCAGAAGACTCTGTCTCTTCATTTCTACATAGAAGGATAGAGACAGGTAGAGCAACAAGGGGGGGAGAGAGAGATAGGGACAGGGAGAGGGACAGAAGAGGGAGAGACAGGGACAGAGATAAGAGGGACAGGGAGAGGGAGTGGGATAAGGGAAGGGAAAGGGAGAGGGACAGGAAGAGAGAAAGAGAGAGGGATGGGGGAGAGGTAGGGAGAGGGAAAGGGACAGGGACAAGGAGAGGGACATGGAGAGAAGAAGAGGACATGGGATAAGGGGCAGGAAAGGGAGAGGGACAGGGAAAAGAGAAGGACAAGGAGAAAAAGAGGGACAGGGAGAGAGAGAATGGGATAGGGACAGGAAAAGGGAGAGGGGCAGGGAGAAAAAGGTAGAAGGAACGAAGAGTTGGGGATAGATAGGGAGAGGGAAAGGGACAAGGACACAGGGAGAATGAGAGAAAGAGAGAGAGGGTCAGGGAGAGTGGGAGAGACAGGGAGGTAAAGAGAGAGAGGGACAGAGAGAGGGACAGAGAGAGGGATACAGGAACAGGATGAGGGACAAGGAGGGAGAAGAGGAGAGAGAGTGACAGGGAGAATGGCATGGAGAGAGAGAGGGAAAGGAACAGGGAGAGGCAGAGGTGGAGAGGGAGAGGGACAAGAACAGAGAGAGGGAGGGGGCAGGGAGAGGGAGAGGGAGGAGGGAATCTCATAGAACAGGGGTGTCAAATTCATTTTCATAGGGGGCCACATCAGTCTCACAGTTGCCTTCAAAGGGCCAATTGATGTGGCCCCCTGTGAAAATGCGTTTGACACCCCTGTGGTAGAAGCCATCTCATTTTTTGTGATTTGGCTGGTACCTTTGCCTAGATGCTATGTAAGAAAATACAGAAGCTACTTCTTTTGGGAGGAATTTCAGTCATGTAGGAGCAGGTGACATGAGGCCCAACAGTGTGGCGACATGTGACTATGAAATATGCCATAGAACTTCTCAGAGACGCAAGGTACGTAACAGTTTCTGCATGCATGTGCTGCCTACCTGAGCCTGGACACTGTGGATATCAGGTCCTGCACAAGCTTTGCACAGAAGGCAGCTCTTTGATGACAACAAGTAGTGACAAGCATTCTGCTATTCCCTCCCATTACCACTTTACAAATCATGAACTTCAGGTATAGCAGGTTAATTAACTTTCCCAAAATTGTGCAGCTAGTAAGAACCAGAGCCAGAATTTGAAACCAGACTACTTAAGGGTTTCTATGAACCTAACCGTGTTGTCAGGAAAACTGAGAAGCTATTGCAAGTATTACATTAAAAAGAGACTACAGGAAAGAGTAGAAAAAGAACAACAGAATATTAGAAAAGAGAACAAGTCGGGAACATGAGATCAGGAAAGAAATCTTAGAAAATAAAGATGTAATTGGCTAAATAAGACAAAAATCAATCAATAGAAAGGATGCAGAATAGAGCTTTGTTGTTAATTCCCAGGTATATTAAGTCAGAGTTTTCTGGAGAAACAGAACTCACAGATATATATATAAGAGAAGATTTATCATAAAAATTGGTTCACATGATTTTGGAAGCTAAGAAATCCCAAGTTATGCCATTTGCAAGCCAGAAAGCCAGGAAGTTAGTGACTAATTCAGTCACAGTCTCAGTCCAAAAGCCTGAGAACCAAGAATACTGATATATGAGGATAGTAGAAGATGGATACTTCTGGCCAATATGGAGGCCTAGGTTTATACACTTTGTCCCCTTGCACAACCAAAAGAAGGACAACAACAAATTTAAACACAAAAAATAACCAGGACTGCCAGAAAATCAAACTGTGTGGAAGTCCAACAACCAAAGAGTTAAAGAAGAAACATTCATTAAGAGTGGTAGGAGGGGTGGAGATGGGCAGCTGGGTGAAGAGGCTGCACAATAACACAGTGGCTGGGGGCCTGGGTGGTCCTACATTTGCATACAGATAAAATGAGGGACAACTGGAGAGCAAGACAGACCGAGCAACCCAGGGTTCAGTGTGGCGGGGTGAAAGCTTTAAAACCTCTGGCTGTAAAAACCTGTGGGGTTGTGGTGGCAGAACTCCCAACCTCAGAGACGAGTTCATTGGAAACACTCACAGGGTCCTAGAATGTACACAAACCCGTCCACCTTGGAATCAGCACCAGAGTGCCCAATTTGCTTGTAGGTAATGGGGGAAGTGACAGAAAGCCACTGAAAATCAAGAAAGCAGCATTGATCCATCTCGGACTCCTCCCCAACACACAGTGCCACAATGCAGCAACGTGGATTGCCCTGCCCTGGAAAATACCTAAGGCTCTTCCCTTACAACTTAATAGGTATGGTAAGAAAAAAATATATGGCCCTAATGAAAGAATAGATGAAAACTCCAAAACTAGAACTAAGCAATGAAGAACTAGCCAGCTTTTCAGATGCAGTGTTCAAGACACTGGTAATCAGGATGCTCACAGAAACGGTTGAGTATAGTCACAAAGTAAAGGAAAAAGTGGAGGCTATGCAAAGCGAAATAGTGAAATAAACAGGAAACCAACAGTAAAGGGAGGGAAACCCAGACTCAGCTCAACAATTTGGAGCAGAAGGAAGAAATAAACATCCAACCAGAACAGAATGAAGAAACAAGAGTTCAAAAAAATGAAGAGAGGCTTAGGAACCTCCAAGACAACTTTAAACAATTCCAACATCCAAATCATAGGGTGCCAGAAGGAGAAGAGGAAGAGCAAGAAGTTAAAAACATATTTGAAGAAATAATGAAGGAGAACTTCCCCAATCTGGCAAAGGAAATAGACTTCCAAGAAGTCCAGGAAGCCCAGAGAGTCCCAAGGAAGTTGGATACAAAGAAGCATACACCAAGGCACATCATAATTACATTACCCAAGATTAAAGATAAGTAGAGAATCTTAAAAGCAGCAAGAGAAAAGGAGACAGTTACCTACAAAGGAGTTCCCATAAGACTTATCAGCTGATTTCCCAAAAGAAACCTTGCAAGCAAGAAGGGGTGGGAAAGAAGTATTCAGGGTCATGAAAGGCAAGGACCTAAATCCAAGATTATTCTATCCAGCAAAGCTATCATTTAGAATGGAAGGGCAGATAAAGTGCTTTCCAGATAAGGTCAAGTTAAAGGAGTTCATCATCACCAGGCCGTTATTATATGAAATGTTAAAAGGACTTATCTAAGTAAAAGAAGATGATCAAAAATATGAAGAGTAATATGACAACCACTTCACAACTATCAACAACCAAGCAGAAATAAAACCAAAAGCAAACTAAGCAAACAACTAGAACAGGAATACAATCACAGAAATGGAGATCACATGGAGGGTTATCAATGGGGAGACTGTGGGGGGAGAATGGAGGGAAAAGGTACAGGGGATAAGCATAAATAGTAGGTACAAAATAGATGGGGGGGGGGGGTAAGAATAGTATGGGAAATGGAGAAGCCAAAGAACTTATATATACAACCCATGGACATAAACTAAGAGGGGCAGTTCTGTTGGGAGGTGGGTGCAGAGTGGAAAGGAATTAGGGGAGAAAAAATGGGAGGACAACTTCATAGCATAATCAATAAAATATATTTTTTAAAAAGATGGACATCCCAGCTCCAGCAAAAAGAGCAAATTCCATCCTTCCTCTGAACTTCTGGTTTTATTCAGGATCCCAGTGTATTGGATGATGCTGCCCACATTGGTGAGGTGGATCTGTGTTATTTCTTTACCCAGCTTACCAATTCAAGTGCTAATGGGAAATGCTCCCACAGACACACCCAGAAATAGTGTTTCACCAGCAATCTAAACACTTAGGCCACTCAGGTTGACAGGTAAAATTAACCATCACACCAGAGCATAAGCCTTTAGCCTATGGACCACTCCAAAAATCTTTAAGGAACAACTAAAAGGATAATGGGCATGTGAGTCCATAAACCATGTTCTTGAAATGCTTGTATACAAGAGGATGAGATTACCACACATCATGCAAAAGCAACAAAGATAAAAACAATTAAAAACTCCAAGGAAAACAAAATCCTGCACCATAAAGACATGGTCCAAATAGGAAGCAAAATAAAGCAAGCATGATTTAAGGAGTGCAGGAAAAGAGAATAAATTGGACTTTGAATTTGGGAACATTATTCCTGGAGTGGTATAGATGTAGTGAGAGTGAGCAAATCCTCACATGCTGTGTGATTCTATAGCGATGAACACTTACATAATAATGTAAACTCTGGTGGTCTGTATTTTGATATCTAGATTCAATCTAGATAAAAGATAAAAGATATAGTCATGGTTATATAACAGACAATAAATGGATTCAGTCTTGACACTGTAAATACAAAGATATTCCTGACTATATTAGTTAGAATTAGATTTTATGGCATTTAGCAAATAAACTCCAAATCACAAAATAGAATTATATTTTTCAGTCACATAAAAGATATCTGGCCCTGACTGGTATAGCTCAGCAGATTGAGCATGGGCCTGCAAACCAAAGGTTTGCTGGTTTGGTTCCTAGTCAGGGCACATGCCTGGGATGTGGGCTGGGTCCCCAGTGGGGGGTGTGTGAGAGGCAACCACACATTGATGTTTCTCTCCCTCTCTTTCTCCTTCCCTTGCCCACTCTCTAAAAACAAACAAGCAAACAAATACTTTAAAAAATAGACATCTGTGTGTAAACCATCCAGAGCTCTCATGGCAGCTTCATGAAATCACAATAGAGCTAAGTCCTCCTACTTACAGTTCACCATCCCTAGGACATATCCTACATCTGCCTGGTCCAAAAGGGCAGCCAAAGCACTAACCCATCACACCTTCATTTCAAGCAGTAGAATAAAGGTGAAATGATGGCCAAGCCTCTTTACTTTTACCAGGTTCCACACAACACTGCAAATTACATGTCATCAACCAGAAGAGTAATATGCCACAGCTAAATGTGAGAGAAAAGAGGAAGCATGGTCTTCCAGCTGTGTGGCCATGTGGACATTAGAAGTACAAAGCTGACAAAAACTTTCTGACTGTGTACAAAGAAGGACTTAAGAAAAGATGACTGAGAGAACTGCTATACTCATACTCATCTTTAAGAGAGCAGAAAGAGGTGATGTGCTCTATCACTAGTAGAACAGGGACTAGAAAAGTAAGTACTTATTTAAAGTTATAAAAGTAATCATTGGAACCAAACATAATGAGATTAACTCACAAAGAGTCCACTTTGTAAGTGAGCTTTCTTGTTGGGGGCTGGGATCAGCCCAAGACAGGCTGGTGCAAGAGCCGCGCTTAAACAACAGGATACTGCGATCAAGGACTCGTAAGACCTCCCCTTCCCGGACACAGAACGAGCTGCCTAGCAACAAGATCAGACCGCCCGTTCCCCCGCCAATCAGAAGTGCACACATACCACAGATAACCCCTCCCCTATGCTTCCTCC
>PVKM010036059.1:0-14939 GCA_004027735.1 Carollia perspicillata
ACCCAGATTGCTCTGATGAGGTAACAGAAGTGAGTAAAACACAGACTCTGTTGATTGACATATGTGATATCAGAAGGGTCCCTTTTTCTGCTTTTGATTATTTGGTCAGCTCAGGAGACAAGTCAGGAAAGTCACCCAAACTAGTTTTCAGAGGTTGGAAAGAGTTTCTCAGGGAACATACGAAGTGTCCTATTTTTCAAGAGGATAGTTTCCTATACTCATTCTGAATATCTTTTCTTATTACCTAATTGGTGAAAGTTATTTAAAACTTCTCAGCTAGTTGAATTTCAATTCACACCTTGTAAAGAAGGCTAAAATGTGCACACAGAAGACTTTTGCAACAGAACAAGCAGTGTTGCTCTTTAGAGTGACTCATTGTGACACAAAAAGTAGGGCCTGAATCTCTGCATTTTAACACTCACCTCCAAGGAATAGGTGCAGTGCAACATTTAACATCAGTCTTTAGTTTTCAATTAATTCAGTTTATTATTGACCAGATGGTGTGACTGTTCTGCCGTTTCCTTCATAATTTTTATAAGACTAGAAATGTACCTCTTTTTTTTTAAAGTAAAATATCATAATATGATGGTGAGTTATTTCAAGGAAAGATACTAGGAGTAATTTTGGATTCACTGAAAAACAGGTTCTAAAATGCAGGGAAAGTATTTCTGCAGCGAAGTGTTTTAGGAGACATATAAACACTCAACTATGATTGTCTCATATCTATCGTTATAATTACTTCTAATGTAGGGTCTTAAACCCTTAAATAAGGGTTTTATGCATTTTGAGTGTAGATCCAGGGCGTAGCTGTTTGACACACCAGTTGCTCAAATCAAATCTTTAAAATTTATGAAAAAGATCAATTCATTTACTGATGGGCACTTAGGTTGCTTCTAGCACTTGGCTATTGTGAATTGTGTGGCTATGAACATTGGGATGCACAGGTTATTTTGCACTGGTGTTTCAGGGTTCTTAGGGAATAGTCCCAGCAGTGAAATTGCTAGGTCAAAGGTAGTTCCCTTTTTAGTTTTCTGAGGAAATTCTATTCTTTTTTTCCACAATGGCTGCACCAGTCTGCATTCCCACCAACAGTGCACTAGGGTGCCCTTTGCTCCACATCCTCTCCAACACTTGTTTGTTTATTTGTTTATGATGGCCATTCTCAACAGTGTGAAGTGGTATCTCATTGTGGTTTTTATTTGCATCTCTCTGATGGCTAGTGATGCTGAGCATTTTTTCATATGTCTCTTGGCCCTCTGTATGTCCTCCTTGGAGAAGTGTCTGTTCAAGTCCTTTGCCTATGTTTCAATTGGGTTGTTTGTCTTTCTGGAGTTGAGTCATGTGAGTTCTTTATGCATTTTGGAGATCAAACCCTTGCCCGAGGTATCATTGGCAAATATGTTTTCTCATACAGTTGGTTCTCTTTTCATTTTAATGCTGTTTTCTTTAGCTGTGCAGAAGCTTTTTATTTTGATGATGTCCCATTTGTTTATTCTTTCCTTTATGTCCCTTGCTCTAGGGGACATATTGATGAAACAATGTCTTGTGGGATATCTAAGATTTTCTTGCCTATGTTGTCCTCTAGGATTTTTATGGTGTCAAACTTATATTTAAGTCTTTTATCCACCTTGATTTTATTTTTGTGTATGGTGTAAGTTGGTGGTCGAGTTTCTTTTTTTTGCATATAGCTGTGTAGCTCTCCTAACACCATTTATTGAAGAGGCTATTTTTACTCCACTTTATGCTTCTTCCCCCTTTGTCGAATATTAATTGATGAAAGAGACTTGGGTTTATTTCCAGGCTCTCTATTCTGTTCCATTGGTCTATGTGTCTGGTCTTATGCCAGTACCAGGTGGTTTTGATTACAGTGGCCTTGTAATACAGTTTGATATCAGTTATTGTGATCCCTCCTACTTTGTTCATCTTTCTCAGAATTTCTGTGACTATTTAGGGTCAATAAATGAATGGATCAAAACATCATGTACATTTACATGATGGAATATTATGCAGCAGAAAGAAAGAAGGTGCTTGTATCCTTTGCAACAGCATGGATGGAACTGGAGAGCAATACGCTAAGTGAAATAATCCAGGCAGTGAAAGACAAATACAATATGATCTCACTTGTAAGTGGAACCTAATCAACAAAACAAACAAGCAAACAGAATATAACCAGAGACATTGAAATTAAGAACAAACTGATAGTAACCAGAGGGGAAGTGGGAGGGGATAATGGGGGGAAAAGAGGGAAGAGTTTTTAGGAACATCTATAAAGGACACATGGACAAAACCAAAGGCAGGTAGGATGGAGGGTAGGAGGTGGTGGTGGCTGGGGTAGGAGTAGTGGCAGGGGGAAAACAGAGACAGCTGTACTTGAGCAACAATAAAAAATGAAAAATTAACCTAGAAAAAATGTTTATGAAAAGAAGCATACTGGATATTTTTCCATGCTCTCAACACAATTGCTTGAGAGATTTAGTCCAATAGGAGCTTTTTGTGCCATGATGCCTATGTGATAACACCTATCAATTTAAAAATTTTTATTGAGCATTACATAGATATAGCCTTAAGATGATTTCTAAATATGAAATATGACACACTCTAAAATGTCCAAAAGTTTCATCTAAGTTTCCATCTATATATCAGAGGTAAAGAAACCTAAATAACACTATACTTACCTTCATGCCCTCCCTATTGGCCCTGCAGGTACCATCTGCCGAGCAGCTCTAGTTGTTATGAGCTCCATGAACTGAAGATTCTTTTTGCATTCATGCTCCAGCATTACATAAGGAAACGTTGAAATATCCCTGACCATGATTTTTATAGTTTGATTCTCTTGATGTGATTTGTCTATTTTAATTTTTACCACCCTCACGGAAATGAGATATTAATTAGAGGTTCAAATATATCTAACAGAAAAGTAAGATGGCCTTGAAGATCAACAGTCAGTCAAACATTTGGTTTTTTATAAAGGTTTAATCGAAAGACCTTTGATAATAAAATTTTAAGCATTTTTGGGTAGCCTTTAGTTCAGTCTGTTCACTTAACAGTAAGCCTAATTTACTTCAGCAAATACATCAAAACATTAATTGAAAAACAAGAGTGTGACTATTTTATTGAAACCCATTGAATGTCAACTAAAATTTTGCAGGCGGCAGTGGATTTATGGGGGCAGAGACACACAGCATGTTAAGGATTATGTAATTTAAAGGGAAAAAAGTTGTAATCACTATTTCTGTATGTTACGCTATTTTTTAATTTTTACCATTTTAGTTGATTATTGTATAAAATACACTGATTATTATATGTACAATATGATAAGAACTGACATAAAATTTCCTCTACCTGAATCAATTATAGCTACTTATAATACTAAACTAGAATGATTTCTTATTCCTTGTGCCAGACTTATAAAAATATGTCTAATCACTAGTAAGCATTCAATAAATATTTATTAAATAGATAGTTGCTATAATTACTTTTTATAACAAATTTACATGCCATTTTATTCCTTGCAATATTCTCTCTCCTGAATATTTAGAACCATCAAACTTGTAAATATTATTCCCAAAATGCCATACAAACTAGTATTCTAGGGAAGTTCTTGCCTCACTCTAGGTTTTTTCCTTCCTCCCTCCCTCTCTCCCTCCCTTCCTTCCTTCCTTTGTTCATCAGCTCCTTCCTTCCTTCCTTCTTTTTCTCCTTCCTTCCCTCTTCTCCCCTCTCTCTCTCTCTTTCATCTATATGTCTTTCCCTCCAAATAAATATGTTCCCATTCCCCAAAGTTAATTTAGTTTCTCATGCCCTACAAATAATTCCTTAATATATTTCTACTCCAAAGACTTTAACTCCAAGCACTAACACTGAGTGTCTAGATTTTCAAAGCATAAATTCACAGTATCCAATGCTAATTATATATTTCACTTGAGAAGAATCAGAGGGGAGCAATTGACTTTTCGCATAATGGTCAAGTCATACAGTCACAAGCATATTAATATTTGGTAGCACATTATCCTTTGTGTAATATACATTCATCAGTTGAAATTTGTGCAATGTCATTCTTTTACCTAATAACACAAATCATTCAATTATGTAATCAGTTTTTATTGGGGTGTTATTAGTTATAAATGTTATTTTATGAAGCTCATTCTGCAAGAAGATGAAACCAATGGAAACCTGTGTGTGTGGGTTTGTGTGAGTCTCTCCCTGCATCCTTTGCCTTCTCTGTTCACCAGGCCAGCTCTTCAGCACAGATGCTGTCAACACAGTGCTGGAACACTCACATACAGAAAGGGCAGTGGGACATACCCTGGGAAAGAAGTGAAAGGTGAAGGTCAGCACTGGTCTGGTTTCCAATTTAGGCCTTGGGAAACAATTGAATTATGCTTTTTGCCATTTGATTCTTCATGAAGAAAAGAGATTAGTTAGGAGATTCTAGGATTTAAGAGGCTTCAGTGTAAAAATATAAAAAAGAACAAAATATAAAATGGATCTTCATATCTCATTTTAAATTAGAGAAAAATCTTATTTTGTTTACACATAGAGCAAGGTTAAGGTAAATGATTTCACTCATGTGGAATCTAATGAAGAAACTGACGTAACAAGGAAAATGGAGACAGATTCATAGATGGAGGGCAGGATGACAGCTTTCTGGGGAGAGGTTAGGGGTGGAAGAATTGAACAAAAAGGAAAAAGGACTCATGGGCATGGACAACAGGGTGGTAATTGCTGGTAGAGGGGAGTATAAGGGAAATGAATGGGAATGGAAAAAATACAATAAAGATTAAACTTTTTTAAAAAGGAAGACAGTCAGACAGGCAAAATATGATAGACATATTTTCTTCATGATGAAATTTAATCAGCAGTAAAGTGAAGAAAATGTTAATGGACAGAGAAATAGAGTTGACCACACACAAGAACTTGCAGTGGGTATGGTAATGAGGCGCTGCAGAAAATTTTGCCCAAGAAGGTTCCTTCCAAGTTACTAAGGCAATTGTTATGTGCCTTTTATGAAGCCCCATGCTTTCTCCTCAGCATGTCTTTTTCTACAAGAGTGAGTGCGAATGATTTGGAAAAATGATTCACTTGGAAGGGTTGCTTGTAAAAGGATGAATGAGAAGATAGGAGTATTTTAAGTTCTATGTACTCAAAAGAAACCTTTGTTATGACAATATCATATGTCGAAAGGACTACAAAGATATAACTCTTCAAAAATAAGCAGTGGGGATTACAGATTTATTATGTTAAAAAAGGAACACAGAAACAGAAAGAGACCAAAATGTATGAAAGAAATATACATATTTATGAAGATCAACATCAAACCAGTATGAATTAAGAGACCTCATTTAAAAATATACAGTAAAAAGGGCATCAAATTCCCTAGAGTAATAGGATAAAGATATTTAAAAATATGATACATAGTATTGGTTATCAAAATGCATATTAAATATAGACTATTTTCACTTATGAAAGTGGATTTTTAAAAAAAATTACAAATAACTTGTTTTTGACTGAAGATTGTAAATATATATTGTCTCATATACTATTCATTAATCTATATATAGACATTCTGTAAAACAATTTGGATGTTTCTAAAACTGTTAAAAAGTTCACTTCAAGAAATCTTAAGGAAATAAAGAATTACAGAAGTATTTAGCTACAAAGTTTCATATATTGTTATTACAAAGAAACTTAAAGTGAAAGGTTTCAAAATGGGCATAATTTTTTACAAATAAAATTAGTATGAGAGGATCTATCATAGTAATTCATGCTTACTGGACTGTATCAGCTCACCCAAATACAACTAATGAGCTTTGATGATGTTATAATTAGATGTATTACACTGAAAAATATTATAAATTTAGCAAATTACTGAGTTTGAATTATTGTTCTAACAATTACTATATTTGTGACTATCGGCAAAATAATTTTACTTATAATTATCCATTAAAATAATTTAGAAAGTTGTTACAAACATTAAACAATAGGAAAAAACCCCTTGGAAATGTGTTCAGTACCTCCACATAACTGAACATTTATGTCCCTGCAAAATTTATATATTGAAATCCTAATTCCAAGGTGATGATAATAAGGAGGTAAGACCTTTGAAATGTGATTAGGTCATGAGAGATTAGTGCCTTTATGAAAGGGACCCAAAAGCTTTCCTCTGCCCCTTTCCACCATGTGAGATTACTGTTAGAACATAGCTGTCTATGAGGAAATGATTCTAATCAGACACTAAATTATCTGATATCCTGATTTTGGACTTCCCGGTCTTCAGAACTAGGAGATACACTTTGTTTCTATTGCTTATAAGACACCCAGTCTATGGTGTTTTATTATAGCAGGCCAAAAGTACTAAGAGCTAAATTCATAATAATAATTAATAACCAACAATAATAACTTAAAATTTTTATTGTTATTTTATTACAGTTGTCTGTCCAATTTTTCCCCTTTGCTTTCCTCCACCCAGCCCCAACCCACTCCCACAGTTCATCCCACACTGTTGTCCAAGTCCATGGGCCACTCATACACATTTTTTTGACTAGTCTCTTCATTTTCTTTCCTCCATTATCCCTTTCTCCCCTCCCCTCTAGTTGTTGTCAGTCTGTTCCATGTTTCCATGCCTCAGGTTCTATTTTTCTCATTAATTTATTTTGTTCATTATATTCCTCTTATAAGTGAGATCATATGGCATTTGTCTTTCACTGACTGGCCTCTTTCTCTTAGCATGATATTCTCAATTTCCAATCCACTCTGTCACAAAAGGTAGGAGTTGCTCCTTTCTTTCTGCTGCATAGTATTTCATTGTGCACATATGTGTAGATTAAATGCTCCAATCAAAAGATATAGGGTAGCTGAGTGGATAAGAAAATACAATCTGCTTATATGCTGCCTACAAGAGGCACACCTCAGCACAAAAGATCTACACAGGCTGAAAGTGAAGGAATGGAAATAAATACTCCAAACAAATGGACATAAAAAAAGCTGTGGCAGCAATACTTATATCTGACAAAATAGACTTCAAAACAAGGGCCATAACAAGAGACAAAGAATGTCGCTACATAATACTTAAGGGAATGGTCCAACAAGAGGATATAATCCTTGTAAATATATATGCACCTAACACAGGAGCACCTAAATACAAAAGGAAAATCTTGGAGGACTATAAGGAGATCAACAGCAACACAGTCATAGTAGGGGATTTTAAAACCCCTGTGTCAACAATGGATAGACCTTCCAAACAAAGAGTCAGCAAGGATATTGTGGCATTGAAGAATACTCTGTATCAAATAGACTTAATTGATATGTATAGAACACCCCAAAGAAGCAGGGTATGCATTCTTTTCAAATGCACATGGATCATTTTCAAAGACAGATCATATGGTATGACACAAAACAAGACTTAACAAATTAAAGAAAATTGAAAATATATCAAGCACTTTCTCAGATTACAATGGCTTGAAACTAGAAACCAACCTCAAGGAAAAAACTAAAAAGCATTCAAATATATGGAGACTGAATAACATGTTATTAACTAGTGAATGAGTTAACAATGAGATCAAGGAAATAAAAAAATATCTGGAAACAAGTGAAAATAAACACACAACAACCCAAAATCTGTGGGACAGTGTGAAGGCAGCCTGAGAGGGAGGTTCATAGGAACACAGACCTACCTAAGGAATAGAGAAAAATCTCAGGTAAACAACCTAACCATACATTAAAAAGAACCAGAGGAACAATAACAAACAATGCCCAGAGTTAACAGAAGGAAGGAAATAATCAAGATCGGGGCAGAATTAAATGATATAGAGACTAAAAGAACAATTCAAGCAGTCAATGAATCCAGGAGATGCTTCTTTGAAAAGATAAACAAGATTGACAAACCTTTAAACAGACTCATCCAGAAAAAAGAGAGAGGACTCACATAAATAAAATCGAATGTGAAAGAGAAGTAGTAAGCAATACCACAGAAATTCAAAGGAATAATAACTATTATTATATTGTCAAGGGCTTCTAGAGCCCTCATCATTATTCTTATCAGATCAGAAGTAAAATTCTGTTGATAAAACTTTAAAAGAAAATGTCAAATTGAGCCTAATGAACAAACTGAGATAACAAGGAAAATGAGGACAGACTCAATGACAGAGAGGAGTATGACAGCTAGTGGGGGCGGTTAGGGGGCTGAGGGACTGAGCGAAAAGGAAAAAAGGACTCAGGGACATGGACAACAGTGTGGGGATTGCTGGTGGAGGGGGACATAAGAGGATTAATGGTAAACGAAAGATACAATAAAGATTAAATTAAAAATAAAAAAGAAACCAAACAAATCTTTATACTATATTTACTAAGACACCCATGATAAGTTTTAGTAAAATATTTTACCTAAGAGCTGAATATCTGTATTTTCATGTCCCTTATAAAACCACCTAACACAGTGTTAAGTTAGTAAATTTTAGGTTTTGAGATTGAATTATTTCACCTATGACTATGTTAGTACTCTGTGAAATAGAATACTATCAATGTGCATCAAATTTATAATTTAATATTTAATAAAATATACATACTTAAGATATTTTTCTATGCTCACTTATGTCCTAAAAATGCATTCTGTATTTTATTCGTTTTGGAGGTACTTAATTAATACAAACACATTTATCTTGAAAACATAATTAATCAACTCATAAGTACTAAATTTATGGCTATTCAAGAAGCATTGGGAATAGTTATCTACATGAAATGATGGTATATGTTTTTATAAAGGCCAACTGTGTTAAGTGTGAGACTCAGAAGTTTCTTGGTATCTGCATTTAATTTACTGTAGGTGTTGACAACAGACCAAAAAAATCAGTCTTGGTGCAGGACTATGTGAGACAGAGGATCAAGTATGATATACAGCAATAATTTTTTCATTGAGATTTAACAAATATTTATAATTAATTTTTCTCCCTTTTATTTCTTAATTTTTTCATATGCATTTCTCTCTAAAAATAGTAACTCTTTAAATAGTCTTTCAAGTAAAAAGAAAGCTTGTTGAATCACATTCTAAATTCTCTAAGGTATATTTTTGGAAAATGTCAGACTATATACATTTTAATAATAAATCTAGAATAGTCTGAATTATGGGAATAACATATACACAATTTATTACTACATTCAATTCAGTACTTTAAAAAGAAATAGAAAGTTTTAAGGTATTAACAAGAATAAAACAATAAAGTAAACTACTGTCATCCAAAACCTGGCATATGTAGAAAAATAACAAATGTTGGTAAATGCATTATTGCCATTATTCTAGTTATGAACATTGAAAGATGAAAATACTTGAAATTGAACAAGTTGTATTAATAATGATCTTAGGTTTTTATAATTTTGTCTTAGAAAGGCTGTGATCAGTAATGTATAGAACTTATGATGAAAAAATGGAAATTATGCATCCATTTTGACCTCCAATCCATTACTGTTTCAGATCCTGTTCCTTTTATAAATTCTAATTCTTATCTCCTAAAACAATGCAGCCTGTATTCTGTCTAGTTATCTTTCATTTTAAAAATTAACTGTCTGGAAAAAAACAAATATATTAATAATTTAAATTTAAATTGATAAATCTAACACAGATTTCCCATTTTCTGAGAGTTTTCACCATTGTTATATTGTAATTCTGTGGTAACACTGACTGTAAATATCCATATATGTTTAAATTTTACCATGTAACATGTAATCCAATTTAGAAAATCTACCATCTATCTAACATATCTATTCCAAATTGGAAGACAAACTTTTCACAAGTGAAATATATTTTAAAGAGTACTCCAATGTGATTACATAATGAACTTATAATAACAAAGCAAATGTTCATACATCCAAAATAGTGACATTAAGAACTAAGCTAGATGCCTTTGTGTGGAAGTCTAATGATCCTTGCATCCAGCATGTGGAGAGATCTTATGAAGGAATCAGAATACAACAGCAAACACAACACTTAAAAATTGGACTGATTTTTCTGAGCCAATCAGAAAATTTAAATGGAACCCTTTATAATCCTAATGGAGACAATCTCTTAATGACTAATATACAACAATGTAAAGAGCAACCTCACTTGCTCTGGTAGCCATATCATATTTAAATTGAATAATTTAAAAAATGGTCCCTGACCACTGTAGCTCAGTTGTTTGGAGCATCATCCCATAGACTGAGGGGTCAGAGTTTTGATTCCTATTCAGTACACATACCCTGGTTGGGGTTTGATCCCTCGTTGGGGAGTGAATGACAAGAAAGCTGACCAATGTTTCTCTCTCACATTGATACTTCTTTCTCTCTTTCTCTTTCCCCCTAACTTCCTCTCTCTAAAAAAGCAATGAAAAAATGTCCTTGGGTAAATATAAAAAAAAGTAACAACTGCATATTCACTGGTTTAGCTACAAGTGAGATCAATTCAGAATTAATAAAATTATAGTGAGCTTATTAGAGATACAAAGTGTTGTATCAAATAACTTATTTAAAATAAAAATATTTAAAAGTTTTTTAGTCTAACTACAATTTTTTGAGCTACATTTTAGCCCCAAACCTATTTGGGTGGGACTGTGACGTTCTAACTTACAAAGTGGGACAGAGATGCCAACATGCCAGACCTGGGACTACACTTGAAGTGGATGGCTTTTCCCATCAAGGCCTTTTTGACACTGAGCTGCCATATAAGAAGTCTGTTGGAGAGACCCACCAAAAGTGACCCTGAATACAGAGGAACAGAGAGAGGGGCACAGCTGACACAGCCTTCTTGCCATCTCTACCACGTCACCATGAACAAGAGTAAAGATGTCTAGTCCCTCATCATTATCCTATCCTCCGAGCTGCCAACAAAACACCGAATCACTATAGTTGATCCCACACGGGCTAAAAGAAGAGCCGTCCATTCAAGCCCTGCCTTAATTCCTCATCCACAAAATTGTGAGATATAATGAAATGGCAATTGTTTTTAGCCACAGCAAGTACTAAACAGAAAACACAGGTTCTCAGCACCAAGACACTACATAACCACAGAAAGAGTATTCTAATATTGGTATTTATGATTTTACAGTATCAATATGTACATACACTTTGAAATAAGTGTTTATTTCTAGGTACTTTATTTTTTTCTTGTTGCTATAGCAAATGTGATTTTTCCCCTAATTTTTATCTCTAATATTTTGTTGCTGGTGTACAAAAATGCCTTCGATTTCTGAATGTTGACTTTGTATCCTGCTGTTTTGCCAAATACATTTAGTAGGTCAAGTAGTTTTTTGGTGGAGACTACAGGGTTATTGATGTACACTATTATGTCATCTGCAAACAATGACATTTTTACTTCCTCCTTTCCAATTTGGATGCCTTTGATTTCTTTTTCTTGTCTGATCACTGTGACTAGGACTTCCAATACTATGTTGAATAGAAGTGGTGAAAGCAGACATCCTCGTCTTGTTCCTGATCTTGGGAAAACTTTTATTTTTTGCCCATTGAGAATGGTGTTCACTGTAGGTCTCTCGTGTATGGCCTGTATTATGTTGAGGAATGCTCCCTCTATTTATGCTTTACACTTATGTTTTTATCAAATGCTTTTTCTGCATCTATTGATATGATTATGTGATTTTTGTCTTTCCTTTTGTTTATGTGATGTATTACATTTATTGATTTGTGAATATTGTACCATCCTTGCATCCCTGGGATGAATCCCACTTGATTGTGATCCCAAAAGATCATGGTGTATTATCTTTTTAATGTATTGCTGGATGTGTTTGCCAATATTGTGTTGAAGATTTTAGTGTCTATGTTCATTAGCACTTTTGATCTATAATTTTTTTTCTTTGTTGTGTCTTTATCTAGATTTGGGATTATGATGATGCTGGCCTCATAAAAAGAGTTTGGGAGTATTCTGTTTTCTTGGATTTTTTGGAATAGTTGAGGACAGGGGTTAGCTCTTCCTTAAATGTTCTGTAAAATTCTCCTGTAAAACTGTTGGGTCCAGGGCTTTTGTATGCCAGGAAGGTTTTTTTATTATTATTACTGCTTCAATTTTACCAGCTGTTATCAGTTTATTCACACTTTCTGCTTCTTCTTGATTCAGTGTTGGAAAATTATGTTTTTATAGAAATGTGTCTATTTCATCCAGGTTTTCAAATTTCTTGACATATAGCTGTTCATAGTAATTTCTTACAGTCCTTTGTATTTCTGTGGTATTCGTTGTGATTTCTCCTCTTTCATTTATGATTTTATTTATTTGGGTCCTTTCTCTTTTTTTCTTGATGAGTCTGCTTAAAGGCTTGTTGGTTTTGTTTATCATTTCACAGCACCAGCTCCTGGATTTATGTATGCTTTGAATTGTTCTTTTAGTCTCTACGTGATTTAATTCTACTCTAATCTTGATTATTTCCTTCCTTCAAATTGCATTGGGCTTTGTTGTTGTTCCTCCAGTGCTTGTAGATATAGGGTTAAGTTGTTTATTTGAAATGTTTCTACCTTTTTCAGGTAAGCCTGTATTCCTATGAGCTTCTGTCTCAGGACTGCCCTTGCTGAGTCCCACAGGTTTTGATTTGTTGTGAGTTCATTTTCATTTTCAAGGAAGAAATTTTGATTTCTTCCTTGATCTCATTATTAACCCATTCATTGTTTAATAGCATGCTATTCAGTCTCCATGAGTTGGAATGTTTTTGAGTTTTTTCCTTGAGGTTGATTTCTAGTTTCACTGCTGGGATTATACTCTAAGAAACCTGAAACACCAACTCAAGAGAACCTATGCACTCCAATGTTCATAGCTGCAAAATTTACAGTAGCCAAGTGCTGGAAGCAACCTAAGTGCCCCTCAATAAATGAGTGGATCAAAAAACTATGGTACATTTACACAATAGAATGTTATGCAGCAGAAAGAAAGAAGGAGCTCCTGCCCTTCATGACAGCATGGATGGAACTGGAAAGCATTATGCTAAATGAAATAAGTCAGGCAGTGAAAGACAAATATCATACGATCTCACCTACAACTGGAATCTAATCAACAAAACAAACAAGCAAGCAAAATAGAACTAGGGACATTGAAATAAAGAACAAACTAACAGTAACCAGAGGGGAGGGGCAGGAGAGTAATTGGGGAGAGAAGGGGAAGGGTCATCAAGGAAGGACCCATGGATAAAGGACCCATGAATAAAGCCAAAGTGGGGTAGGATTGAGGGTGGGAGTTGGAGTTGGGTGGGGTGGGCGAAAGTGGTGGTGAAAAATGGAGACGACTATACTTGAACAACAATAAAAAAAGAACTGTTTAAAATATGAAATGTTTCCAGAGCCATAAAAATGATCTTTTATGCTTTGTCTAATAAATGACTTCTTAACAATATCACTTAAATAAATAGTTTCCTATAAGCAAATATATATATATATATATTTATTTATATATATCTGGCTTATTAATGTAAAAGTAAGAACCATAATAGTAAAACTGAGGTTATACCTAAATAAATTATGCTATGTCATTGATGTGAGTATAACATACTATGTAAAATAATAATTATGAAAACCGATGCTATATAAAATTATGCATATATGTACAGTGAAAAAAGCAGAATGTATCCTTGTATCCATTTTATTTTAAAATATCATATATACAAGTTACATATACCACACTAGAAGAGAACATGGGTCAGTTAAAATTATGTATGTATATTCTCATAAATAAATTTTGGACAATTTGAAGGTTTAATATTTTGTTATATTAGTCATGTATTAAAGTAGGTTTTAAAAGGTCATTGCTTGAGAAGATTTGGGTTGACACATCAAATCATCTCTATTCATGAACTTTTAAAAGGCTGGTAATTTCAAACAGTTTTATAGAATTTACTAGACAATGAAGCAACTTATAAAGAAAACATATATTTGAAATGATACAAGGAATATGTAACTCTTCAAAGGTAAAATGTGCACAATATAATTTAGGAAACCTGACATATGTTTGACGTTAGCTTACAGGTCTAAAACAGGACCTACATCCTAATCATCTTGTATTTCTTGCACCTGCCATATGTAGGACTCGAAGTTTTATGAATGAGTGAGTAAGTGGATGAATAAATGAAAAGCTGTGGCATATCATATAACAACTGAAATAGTGATCAAAGTTACAATTTGCATATACAACACAGAGTACACCATTGATGACCTATTCCTATACCTCAGAAACAATTTGTGACTCATTTGAAAACTTGCTTTAAGGTAAAGGACGATCTTTATATCAAGTTGTTTAATTTATATGCTATTACTTGTTAGAAAACAATTTCTGAATGCTTTTTTACATGTTGGCATTTTTTCTATTGTCTATTCCTGATCAAAATCTTTTCAGCAAACTTCAATAAAATAAATCATTACTTAAGTGATCTGACTCACTCCCCATTAAAGGAATGGGAGTTATTTCCACTTAGCAGAGCTTGAAAGCAACTCCAGTTGTAACTTGATTATAGCATAGCATATGGAAAAACCTGTAACCAAAGCAAAACAAGGCAAACACACCACAAAGAAATGAATAATTCTTATGTCCATTTTTAAATTATTATCCTTATCAAAGGAATGCTGAAATAGTTGAACTGTTGTTTGCCTGAAAATATGTTATAGCTTCTTTTCAAAATAAATTTGTCTTTAAAAACAGTTTAATTGCTATATAACCCACAGCTTTACAATCCACCTAAAGTGTACAACTTGCCTTTATAATAACACAAAATTATGCAAACCACCACCATCAGTTTTATCATTTTTACACACCAAAAATAACCCCCAAACCCACTATCAGTCACTCCCTGCTTCTCCTAACACCTCTCTACCTAGGAAACCAGTAACCTATCTTATCCTCTATAAGTTTTGCCTCTTCTTGAGCATTTCATTTAAGTGAAATCAACAGTATAAGGCTTTTTATAATTGGCTTCTTTCACTTA
>PVKM010036060.1:0-14936 GCA_004027735.1 Carollia perspicillata
TCCCTGCCTCTGCCTTTGCTATGCTTTCTCCAAGGCCAGTCTCAACACAACAGCCAGGGTGATCCTTAAACAAGGCAAGTCAGAGTGAATCGCGCTCTTCCCCAGACCGGCTTCCACCTTATCTACAGTAAAAGCCAAATCATGACAATGGTCTACAGCTGCCACAGGTGACCCCACCCCTTATCTCTTGGATCTTAATTTCTGCTGTGTCTTCACTCAGCTCGGGGCATACTGGCCTCCTGGCCATCTTCAAACTTGTGGAGTTGCTCCTGCATCAGGGTCATTTGCATCTGCAGATGGCTGTGTCTGGAAAGCTCTGTGTTCCTGGCCTGTTCCCCTCACCCGTCAGTGTTTGCTCATTGGGTAGCTTACTAGGTAAGGAAGGCCCAGACTACTAATATGACTTTACACTCCCAAACACTGAGTTTCACTGCTCTTTCTTTCTGCTTTGTTTTTCAGTGTAGCACTAGTTGCCATCAGGTATGCTATCTCATTTTCTTATTTAATTACTGAAATAGCACCCCCCCAAAAAAAGAATGTAAGTTTTTAGGAGATAGGGATATTCGTCTGTTTGTTCACTGCTTGATGCTCAGAACCTGCTTCACTGCCTGACATACAGTAGGAAGACAGTAAAAAAAATAAATGAATGAATGAATAACAGAATAGTTCTTAACCTTTTCTAGTTCATAGATCTATGAACTGCTTTAAGGTTTGACAAAACTTATGGAGACTTTTCCTGGAAAAAATATTCTATCCACAGTTTGCTACCTAAATTCTAAGGTTAATAAATGCCCTCGAACCTAAATTCTGAGGTTCATGAATGTCTTCGAATCCATTCAGGGGCTCTTTACCTGCCCAAGAACTCCTGGTTAATCCTCTCTGGCCTGGAAGAAAGGGCAAATGCAAAACCGGCACTGCTGTTGTCTGCTGGTGGTTGCCACTACGCCTACGCCATGTTTCCCTAGCTGAATCTGCACCTGGGCACTTAATTTTGCCTGCATAGTTTTAGAAAGGTCAAAGTTACTTTTCGAAAAACCTTTGAAGCTTTCTATGCATACCCTCTACCCCACCCTGACTTAGTTCTTTTTCTTTTCTGCGCTCTCTTCCCAAGGTATTTCTCTAACTTCTGTAAACTTTAAAGAGCAAATGGCTGCAAGATCATAAGTGGAAGGAAGCTTATGTAAAGGGCCAGGCGTGAAATCATTTTATTCCTTGCCTTCCCTTTCAAGTTCTGCATTCTTTCCCTAAGGAGGTGCCCTCGTGGATTGAACAAAATGGCACATTTTCTGCCAAGAAGTTCTGTGATAGCAGAATCTTGCCCTCAGCTCTTCCCAAGGAAAGCGGCCTCTGTGAATTAAGGATTTATGGGAGACCACGTTTCCGCTAGAAGGATTTGAAGATCTGGACTTACACCCTGGGATCCCAGCTTGATTAAAGGCTGCAGAGAAGCTGATACAGTAAATAGTCTTTGCTATCAGTGGACTCATATTTCCTGCTAGAGATAAACCAAGCCTGGGCTATAAAGCAATCAGTGAATCCTGTAGTGGCTGACTCAGCACTCTGCCCTCTACTGTGCTGGCACCTTCTAATGGAAATGGCCTCAACATCATAAATCCTTTTCACTTCAGAGTCACAGGACTTGGTTGGGAATGAGATGAATCTAAGTTAGATTAGTTCATTAGTTCCCTCGTGTAATATCTGGTTTCATTCCCACACTCCTCTATGTCTATGGTTTTATTTCTCTAAGCCCTCATTGATGTCCATTATCTAGGAGGCCAGCTGAAGCCCTGGGAGAAGGGTAGAGATTTCTAAGAAAAGTTGGCTGGGGTTGCCCTGGGCAGATTGCATGTCTGAGTTCCATGTACCTGCAAATGTCAGCACCCTAGGAGAGGGGCAGTCACAGGAAAAATCTAACCTGATCCATTTATATTTGACTTGGAAATTTATCACGTGTCTCAGATTCTTCCTAGTTTTTCACGGTCAAGTTTTTGGGGTGGGGGATGGGCAGGCTAATGGTAAGAGAAGTGTCAGTTTTTTGAGCTCGTGTTGCATAATGGAAATTAGAAACAGTGTCTAATTGTCTATTTCCAGGAATAGATAAATAGATAAATATCTATAGTGCAGTTTATTCTACTACAGAATAAACACTGTTTCCATTTAGAACTTGATAGTAAAAGTGTGGACCTAGAAGAGTCATACCAGCATTCTTTAGGAGCATTTAGGATAGTAGGTTCCAGAGTCCTGACCCACACCTGATGAATCAGAATCCACGTTTTAACAAGATCTTCAGGTGATTCATTGGTACATTAAGGTTTCTTTTTTGTTTTTCCAAAATGGTTGGTTAAAGCCCTGGTTCCCCAGCAGGGATGTCCATTGGAATCACCTGATGAGTTTTTCAAACATGGGTTGGTATCCGGGTTTTAGTGCCAGAGAGCCTGGTTTCATCGATGTGGGGTTCAGTTTGGTCATGTGGGTTTTCAAAGCTCCCCAGGTATTTGTAACATGTGGCAGTTTGCCAGCCGCTGGTTTAGAGCAGAACCAGATGCATCTCCTGCACAGGTGGATAATTAAGAGTGGATGATATTTACAAGACTTTTAGTTATCTGGCATTCTACCAGCCACAAGAATCCTTTTGAATTTCATCAGTTTATAGGTTATTAGTTGTATTCTGAAGCACCAAAGAAAAGCCATGACCTCTTTAGTTTGCCTTTTTTTCTATTTTACTTATGTCTTTGAAAATCAGTAGATTAGTTCTGCTTTATATGCTTATTCTAGGGTAGTCAAAGTTTTGTTTAATTTGCATCTCATTTTCTAGTATGTCTTTAAGGAGAAGGGTATGGTCTAAAGTTGTCCTTTAGGACTTCCACCGGTGCTGAAAAGTTGTTCTCACCTCTCTTAAGGAAGCGACAGCTGAGATTTCAAAAGGATAAGTAACTGCCCAGATACACAGCTGGCCCTCAAAAAGCCAAAGATTGAATTTGAGATTTGAATAGGCCTTATCTAATTCTTAAAGTCCATGTTTTTCTATTCTATCATGTTTTTTCCCCCAAACAAACAAATAAAACTTAGTTGTGTCTACTTAATAGCAACTTAAAATTACAATTTATTTTATTTTCATGGAGCATTTTTTATATGTAGCATTACAGTTTTTCGTGTAAGCCATTCCATCAATCACAAGGAAATAAAAATACTGCATGTCCTGTGTTCTGTTTTAAAATAGCCCTGGCTGGTGTGGCTCAGTGGATTGAGTGCTGGCCTGTGAAACCAAGGGTCTCTGGTTCAATTCCCAGTCAGGACACATGCCTGGGTTGCAGGCCAGGTCCCCAGTAAGGGACGCTCAGGAGGCAGCCATGTCTTGATGTTTCTCTCCTTCTCTTTCTCCCTCGCTTCCCCTCTCTAGAAATAAAACTTTAAAAAATCTTTAAAAAATAAAATGAATTTTAAAAAATAGTAATGAATGAATAAACAAGTTAGGGGAGATGAGGATGGTTGAGAAAACACAGGTTTTGAGATGTTGGTTAGGTATCTTGGGTAGAGTTGTTTGGAAGAATTTCCAAGAAGCCAGTACTTCACTCAAAGCTGCTTCTCTGGTCAGATAAAGGGAAGGGGCAGAGAAAGGACAAGTTCTAAGAAAAGAAAGGGGAAGGGCTGCTATCGAAAATACTAAAATGTTCTCTACAGAGAGCAGCAGATGGCAAAATGTAAAGGACAGACAGATTAACTTACTGGGATTTTTGCTGTCCACTTCATAGCCAACCGTAAAAGGCGCTTGGATCAATTGAGAAAGCCTTGACTCCGTTAAATGATAGCTTCCAGAACATGCCATCTGTGGTCCCTGTCTGTTCCTATTGCCTAATGAAAAGTGGAATTGTTCTGCCCGAAAAAGCAGATTCTTTCATCTGGTTGTTTTTCTTATTCTTTTGAATTCTTTTAAAAGATGGAATTTCTATTTATCTGAGGAGGACCTTGGCTTCAAAACATTTTTGCTGTCAACAGTTTCATGTCTCCACAGCGTCACATTGATTTTTACCAACGAGGCAGCTTTCTTGATTTGTAGATTCATTTCTTTATTGGAGATGGGTGTCTCAGACATCATAAAAAGATTCTAAACATTATACGAAAATCGTGGGAGAGAAAAAAGACGTTGGTATGTGAACTCTTGCCCCAAATTCTAATCTCCATTTCTCCTCTCAGTCACCATGGTTACCTTTATTTCTCTGGCTCCCACTGCCTTCGTCTTTGTCTTCACTGGTCATCTTGATTAAATCCCTAGATACTATACTCTCTCTTGTTTATTCTTCTCTTCTTTCATTTTTCCTCCCTTGGGTTGCCACTTTTCTCTATTATCATTTTTGATTAAGAAGTTTTCTTTCAACTTTTTATACAGGGCAGGAGAAAAGTAGGTTCATAGTTATTTGTATGGAATATAATACAATAATTTATAAATAATAATACAAGAATAAACTCTGTTTCATCTCCTCACAGCTGTAAATCTATATTGGCACTTCCCTGTATTTAAAACTGTGATTGATGACCAGGCCATGGGATAGATAGAAATTTATTTTTATATAGACTATATGTATAAAAGATTCACTGAAATAATTAACAACAACTTCTAAGAGGATGTTTAATGTGTAATAGTGTATGAATGGATTGTAAAATTTTAGAGAAGCAGTGAATTGACCATGAGAGTGGGCTTTGGCATTGGAGTGGGTAAACCGTTAGTATGAGGGACTATTGGGGCTTTGCATGAAGTGTGGAATCCTCAGTCCTGCTCGCTAAATGCCAGTAGTGCTAACCCAATCGTTTGCCAAGTGAAGGCATTCACACAGACTCCCCACTGCAATGGTAAGGCTTACTATATTGTTGCATTCCTATTCATTAGACTCTTTAAACTGCTACCATCATTTAGGTAGTGGCCCCTTTTAATTCATTCCGAATTCTTAAAGTCACTGTAAAATTGTTGTATACAAATGTACCAGTGTTGAAGATCAAGTGCCAGGCCATTGTTTTAAGAAACAGCAAATAAAACATTAATTGTTCTTCTTTAAAGCAAAAGAACTTGCCTTAATTACATGGCTGCTATCTTTCCATCCTCTCACTGAAGCGTCCCAGCAAGCCCCACACACAGTTCATACCGTGGAGTGATTCATAATGTGAAGAATATTTTTCCATCTTACAGTGGAAAATTTAATGACAGTTCAGAAAGCGAACATGTAGAAGCGCTCAAAGCCAGTCTGGGCACTGGTGTTGTCTGAACAGTACTGATGAGGTGACTGCTTCCCCAGGGCCTCAGCCCCCAGGTCTCAGACTGCATCCACGTGTCTGGGCTTTGCCACCCTCTGTGATCATTAGTGTGGGCCTCAAGCACAGGGAAGGTCTTCTAGCTGCTCGAATGCAACACTTTTGTGTTTCAAAACAAGGGGCTTCAGTTAATCAAAACTCTCACGTGGTGATACTTCTGGACACGTCTCCAAATAAGGCATAATGGAAGATTTAAACTAACCCTCTAGATGACCTGAAGCCTAAACTGAAAAGGAAACAAAACAAATGAGTTTGATCATTATTCTTTCCTATGATGAACTTGAAGCGTTATTTACATGCACTGTGTTAGAACTTGTATGTCCATTGAGAAGATAATAAAAGAATACAGGAAATTGATTCCTACTGTGGCAAGTGGGAGTCAGATTAAAAACACAACTCACCTGCACACATGCAGGCGCACACAGTTCAGGTGCAAATGTGGTTAAATCTGATAAACGTGGGCACCAAAAGTGACTTCTTTCCCCATGTAGATGAGAGTGGCTCTTTGAACTAGGAAATAATTTGTTGTCAGATGAATAGAGCCTAAATGGGATGTTTGCCTATAGCCAGGGGAAGGGATCCATAGCCTGGACAGGTCAGTTTATGATTCCCTGCTGTGTCTAGGCTACAGATGGAAATAAAATCCCTCACTGGCCTGAGATGAATCAACCTGCAGTTCACCGTGGCCACATTCCTGGGAAAACAACTTGTCAGGAGAGAAGATTAAAGAGGACCGTGTTTGACTCCACTGCTGCCCAATTGGTGAATTATATTTTTAGAGCAATCAGCTTAAATCCTAGAGATTGAAAATGCGCTGCTGCTCACTGACTGCTCCAGTGATTTGGCATGAAATTTAATTTGCTGTCACATGCATGGGGGTTAAGCAGAGGGCTGTTAATTTCACATTTGAAAGTTTCTATATTACTTTGGAATAACTAAATTCTTGGTGTAAGAGTTTCCTTCCCTTCCCTTCTTCAAAACAGTCATGATGCTCTGGCCAAACTCAGTTCTCTAGGCTACTAGTCTGTGCTAATTTTGTTTTTTCCTATGCTTCTCATTCTTTCTCACTTTAGTGTTCACATTAATTGATCACTTACCATGTACTAGGCCCTTACTTAATTGACCATATAGTCAACATTCAGCATTTAGCTCCTCCAGGTTATAGTTGAGGAAAGTCGGCACTCCTGACCCTTCCCTTCTGACCTTTTCTGTATTAGCAGTGGCACCAGGGAGAGCTGCTCCTGCAGGGCTCCTCGTCTTTTCCTGTCATGTCTGCCTTCCATGTCACCCTTGATCGGAACCCTGATCCCAGTTGAATAAGCCTAGTTGCAAGGGAGAGTTTAGGATCAAGGGCTCTAGTTTTTTAATTTTTACTATGTAGGGATCTGATTTTCAGGAAATAAGTTGGTCCTCAAAGTCATATCACTTTAAAGTATTTATTTGATGTGAATAAATTAAAGGGGAGCTAAGCCAAAAATCTGCAGGCTGAAAACAACAATCAAGTGTTTGCCAGTGAATCAGTGTCTTGAACCTACCTAGAGAACTGAGATCTCTGAATAAGCCATTTTCTATCCCTGAGGCTAGTGAAATGTAATAAATGAAATGTCAAATCCAGAGGCCTGCCCTACCAAATAATCTGTAAGTGCCCAAATAATTTCCAGTGGTTGGGGTTTACAATGAAGTGTAAACTCAACCCCACTTGATCATTGGAATGCTGATTAGGAGCTGACATTGATTCATAGAGTGGGTCTGATGTTTAGTAATTCCTGGGCTCTGTAACCTTGAATTAAGTTCAAATGGGATGTTTGCTTGCCTCCCCCCATCCCCTACGCACAGATCTTTTTGTAGTTTATATGTAGTTTGCATGTTTAGTGGATGCTGGCATGACTTATTATTTAATAGGTTATGGAAATATGCCATTTACTGAAATGGTAGTTACTAAGTACTCTTAAGAATCTCAGGGGGACTATGTGTTTCATCTAATTAAGCTGTTTTGAGTTTATTATAAGACACATATATCTTCAGTTGATGACATTGCATGGAATACCAGGAAATGGGCACATTTTTAACTTTTCCTGATCATACGTCCTAGCCACTGTAATTTCACACAAATGATATCAGATCTAGAGTTGATTTTTTTTTTTTTTGACATCCCAACAAAGGACTCCCTTTGGGGAAGTAAGTTCATTATTTCTACTAGAACAGTGCATGCATAGGTGCTTGATAAGATAAAACTTTCTAAGTGAATGTTCAAGAGGGTTAAATGTGAGTGTATCTTCTCCAAAGGAATCTAGTTCATCTCTTTTATTAGATTTAATCTTTATTATATTTTTCCACTACCATTTAGTCCCCTTTATACACCCCTCTCACCAGCACTCACTACACTGTTGTGCATGCCCATGAGTCCTTTCTCCTTTTTGCTCAATCTCTTCATCCCCTAACCTCCACCCACCCCCCTCCACTACCTGTCATCTACTCTCCATCTAGGAGTCTGTCTCTGTTTTGCCTGTTCAGTTTGTTCATTGGATTTCATATATGAGTGAAAGTATTGGCATCTGTCTTTCTGTGACTAGCTTATTTCACCTAGCATAATGTTCTCCAGGTCCATTTGTACTGTTGCAAAGGGTAAATTTTTCTTCTTTTTTATGGCCAAGTAGAATTCTGTTGTGTAAATGTCCCATAGTTGTTTTATCTATTCATCTACTGATGGACACTTGGGCTGCTTCTATATCTTGGTGATTATAAATAACACTGCAAAAAATATAGGGGTGTTATGTTTCTTTGAATTAGTGTTTTGGGTTCCTTCTAATATATTCCCAGAAGTGGGGTTGCTGGGTCAAAAGGCAAATCCATTTTTAATTTTTTGAGGTATCTCCATACTGCTTTCCACAGTGGCTGCACCAGTCTGCATTCCCACCAACAGTGCAAAAGGTTTCCCCTTTCTCCGCATCCTCACCAGCACGTGTTGTTTGTTGATTTATGGATGATAGCCATTTTGACAGTTGTGAGATTGTATCTCATTGTGGTCTTAATTTGTATTTCTCTGATGATTAGTGATGTTAAGCATCTTTTTATAAGTCTATTTATTGTCCTCTTGGCAGAAGTGTCTACTTAGGCCCTTTGACCATTTTTTAATTGGGTTGTTTGTGTTTTTTGGTGTTGAGTTTTGTCACTACTTTATACATTTTGGATATTAACCCCTTATCAGATGTATCAACAAATATGTCTTCCCACTCTCTGGGTTGTCTGTTTATTTTATTGATGATTTCCTTTGCTGAAAAAAAAACATTTTATTATGATGTAGTCCCATTTGTTTAGTTTTTCTTTTGTGTCCTTTGCCTGGGGAGATATAGCTGATAAAATATTGCTCTGAGCAATGTCTGAGATTTTGCTGCTTAGGTTTTCTTCCAGCTTATGTTTTCTATGGTTTTAAATCTAACACTTAAGTCTTTGATCCATTTTGAATTTATTCTTGTATGTGGTGTAAGAAGGTGGTCTACTTTCATTATTCTGCACATATCTCTAGAATTTTCCTAACACCATTCATTGCATAAACTGTCTTTAGCTCACTGCATGTGCTTGCTTTCTCTGTTGACTATTAATTGACTGTAAAGGGGTGGGTTTATTTCTGCGCTCTCTATTCTGTTCCATTGATCTATGTGTCTGTTTTTACGCCAGCACCATGCTGTTTTGATTATGATGAACTTGTAGTATAGTTTGATATCAAGTAGTGTGATTCCTCCAAATTTGTTCTTCTTTCCCAGGATCACTGGTGCTCTGAAGGGCCTTCTGTCATTCCATATAAATTTTTGAAATATCTATCCTAGTTCTGTGAAATACGTCATTGGAATTTTGAGGGGAATTGCGTTTAATCTATAGATTGCTTTGGGTGGTATGACATTTTAATGATGTTAATCTTCCAATCCATGAACATGGTATGTGCTTCCACTTATCTGTACCTCCTTCAATTTCTATCTTCAGTGTCTTATAATTTTCTGAATATAGGTCTTTTGCATCCTTGGTTAGGTTTATTCCTAGGTATTTTATTCTTTTTGAAGCAATTGTGAATGGGATTGATTTCCTAATTTCCATTTGTGTTAGTTTGCTATTGGTGTATAAAAATAGAACTGATTTCTGGTTATTAATTTTGTATATGGCTACTTTGCCGAATTCACTTATCAGATCTAGTAGTTTCTTGTTGGGATCTTTAGGGTTCTCTATGTAGATTATCATGTCATCTGCAAATAAAGACAGTTTTACTTCTTCCTTTCCAATTTGGATGCCTTTGATTTCTTCTGGTCTGATTGCTGTGGCTAAGACTTCCAGTACTATGTTAGATAAGAGAGGTGGAAGTGGACATCCTGGTCTTGTTCCTGATTTTAAGGGGAACATTTGTATATTTTGCCCATTGAATATGATGCTAACAGTGGGTTTGTCATATGTGGCCTTTATTATGATTAGTTATGTTCCTTTTATTCCCATTTTGCTGAAAGCTTTCATCATAATGGGTGTCGGATTTTATCAAAAGTTTTTTCTGCCCTGGCTGGTGTAGCTCAGTGGATTGAGTGTGGGCCTGCAAACCAAACAACCTCGATTCGATTCCCAGCCAGGGCACAGGCCTGGGTTACAGGCCAGATCCCAGTGGGAGATGCACAAGAGGCAAACATACACTGATATTTCTCTCCCTCTCTCCTTCCCTTCCCCTCTAAAGATGAATAAATAAATAAAATCTTTAAAAAAAGTTTTTTCTGCATCTATGGTTATGCTCATGTAGGTTTTATACTTCATTTTCTTTATGTGTTGAATCACATTTATTGATTTTCAAATGAACCTCATTGGATCAAAGATGCTGGGGGAGTAAGTGGAAGCTATGCTAACCTCCTCCCAGAACCAATGTGGAATTGCAACAAAATTGTAGAGGAATCATCCATAATAACCAACTGAACACTAGCTGGAGAGAAGACTTATAACCATGGAAGAAAGCATTTCACCATATCATGACTGGCAGGGAGTGCAGAGGAGACACAAGAGGGCTGACTGGGCTCCCAGGGGTGGCAGCTGAAGTGCTAGGGGGATATAATAGCGGTGAGGGAGTTTCGCCTGAGAAGTCTGGGGTATAAACCCAAAGCGGTGCTCCCCAGCCTATAGCACCAGAGCCAGAAAGGAACCCAGATAATAACATCAGGGTTGTAAAAAGCAGCTGGGGTTGTTAAAAGCTGTGAAAAGCAGCAGGGGTGCTGTCTGTCAGGCAGAGAGGCTAGAGAGACAGAGCCTTTTAAAGGATGAAAACACAAAAAATTGTTTATAGCCACTTATACTGGGCACTGGAAAAAGGAGGGCAGAGTAGCCTAGAGACTGTTGAGGAGAGTCTGGACTTGGTGGCTTGGGGGAGAACACTAAAGGAACAGATGCCAGGATTCCTGTGCTGAGTCATTCCCCACACAGCAGGAGCCCTTACTCTCAGGCAGAGCACTCCTTTCCAAGTGGCCTCAGCCTGAGGGGAAGGAACACCCCACCCTCAGGAATTACATTGTCCCACCCGGTGGTGCTTAAGTCAGACTGTTGATTACACCTTGATTAGATTAATGACTGATCAGTTTAGTGGCTATTAGTTTAGCAACTAAGGCTGAAAATACACAGCAGCCAAAATGGGAAGACAAAGAAACAGACCCCAAATGAAAGAACAAGTGAATTTTTCAGAAGAACTAGATGAAATGGAGGCAAGCAATTTATCAGATAGAGGGTTTAGAGTAAGGATTATAAGGATATTCAACAGCATGAAAAAAGGCATGGAAACCATAAAAAAGGACCAGTCAGATACACCATGATCAAGCGGGATTTATTCCAGGAATGCAAGGTTGGTACAACTTTTGCAAATCAATAAATGTGATTCACCACATAAACAAAATGGAGGATAAAAACCATTTAATGTAGTTAATCTCATTCCATCAAAATACTCAGGTCTTAAAATATCTTGGGTTAGTCCAGAATGAGTTCTTTGGCCATTGTTAGCATTCTCCCTCATTCTTCTTGTATATTCTGAAGTCTCTAATAAATAGCAAAATAAGCTGTTAGAGGTAGGGATTTATTTTGTAAGCAGTAAGAGGAAAAATTCAGCCATGACCTTATAGGACTGAGCAAAATACCTCAAAAGGTATTACTGTTTTCTGTCTAAATGAGATTATGTGGTGGTTTGCCATAAGTGTGATAAAAGTATGATTCTGTTTCTTTTTTCAAATGTTTGACATAGCACTCTGGTTAGTAGCTTGTTAACTTTCTCTACTTTCTAGTGTAGCCTAATAATATATTAAGCTACAGTATGCCCAGTTACAGTGAATAGGTTTAAATTAAAATATCTGTAATACATTCAAAGATCACGTGTCCCCTAATTGAAGCTCGTTATTCCTTCCTGTCTCAGTGGTAATATTTCTGAATAAGTAGTAAGGAGACAGGTGATCCAGACCTTCCTCTGCCTCTAACATAGTCATCAGATGACCTCAGAACAAGGCCATCTCTATCATTACAGAACCATAATTATGCACCAGTTCTACCTAGTGCACTGAGCTATTACCAAGATTGAATGAGATAACCTCAGTGAAAGTGCTTTACAAACACCAACAGCATTAAATTTTGAAAATGTGACATTATTTAGTGTCCTGAAGCATCAAGGTACTAAATAATCTCAGTGGCTTGAATTAATATGGTCTCCAAAAGAGCCTAATTTAGGAAATTGCTTTAATGTGAAAGACTTTCATTCCCAATGTAGCATTTTCTGAGCGGCACAGTCTTTCTGAGCTCTGGGAGGTATCTTAATACCTAGAAAAAAGGGAGGGAGTTGGCAGGGTGGATGGGGTAAATGAGAGGAAGCCTGTCTGTCGCAAAGAGCAGCCCTGAGTGTATGGCTGCAGCAATTAACCACTTACACCTGAACCATTTTTGAAGCTTCCTCTTCTTAACCTTTGATAAATGTGTCCTTTGCATTTCAGTTGTGGCAAACCTCCTTCAGGAGTATTAACACTTTATTGGAAGAAACAGAAATGAGAATGTCATAACCAGAGAATACATGTGATAGATTGCAGAAGGGGGGGGGTTTATGTAGGAGGAAGAGGGTGGGTGAGGAGAGGGGTATGCTACAGAGGAGAGGAGAGGAGCATATAATTATGGTGCTTGATTAGGAAAGCCTTTTTCCAATATCGCCATGACCAAACTACAGCCATTGGGCACATAACTAGAAAAGGCCGTGAGTCACACGACTCTGGTTCATTGTTGCAAACAGATGCATGCGCATGTTGTGCACATTTCTGGGACAGAATTTTAAGGTGGCAGAGGTATGAACACACAAAAAGAGAATCACCAGTGTTGTGAGGGCTGTGAAAGTAAATGAGATAAGGAAGAGTTGGAGGAACTTTTAGGAAAGAAGTGTTAGAGAGGATAGAATTTCTGTAGTATAATTATTTGAACTCATGCCTTGGGCATGGGCAGAATTATAGGGAAATATATTTCCAAGAAAACATGTGGATGATCTTTTGTATGAAAGTGGTAAAGTCTCCATCAGTGGTTCTCAAACTCAGGCCCTGAGGCTGCTGGTCTAGGGCTATACTCTGGGTTCTGAGAGTCTAGATAACCCTTGGTACTCACCAGAAGACTTCACGTATATGCAAGAGAAGCTGCTGGGAGTGGGGAAGGTGGGTGTCAGGGATGGGAAGGTGGACAGGGAGGCTCAGATGTTCTCTCAGTTCTAAACCTCTGTATCCCCCTGAGCTTCAGGGGGATATTGCTTTGTTGACAGTTTCCTCCTATATTACCTAAATCCTCACAGATCTTCCCTGTTGGTGGTGGTTCTATACTTTCATCAGTACACAGAGTCATTTAGTGCAAGAGTTGATGTTGTTTATTCATTTATCCCTACATGTCCTTGGCCCTGATGTGGACATGGTAAGAGCTCATTAAACATCTGAGAAAGTCCATGTGCTGTTTCATTTGGGATGTTTTAATTTTTATATCAGTTATGGATCATTTTGTAATGACCCTCCCTAATAGTAGCAGGTACTCCTATATGCCTACCACAAGTTCATTATCTTTTATATCATTACTGGTACCACTATGCAGGTTATCAGTGTGCTCAGCTTGGGTGGGAAAATAAAGTTGATTTTCTAGACTTCCTTGCTGCCAGAAGTGGCCCCATGTCATAATTCTGGCCAATAAGACATAAGCAGAAGCCTTTTGGGAGAGATGTTATCTTTCTGATAAGAAGCCAGCTTGCTATTTTTACTTTTCCTGCGTCCTCTTCTTGCCTGGAAGATGGACACAGTGTCTGGAGGTTCTGCAGCTCCATTGTGATGATGAGGACTGGAGCTACATTCTGAGGATTATAGAGACTCTGACCTCTTTATGTGCTGTGCTAGCCTTGAACAGTCTCCTAAACAACTTTTTGCTATGTGGGAAAACTAAACTTCATCCTGTTAAAGCTGTTCTTTTGTAGTTTCTACTACATGCTGCCAAATAGTCCTGACTGATATTCTAAAGCAATCTCCTCCATGTCATGTCAGTAACCTGTGTACGTGAGTTTCTACAACTAAACATCGTAGTTTATCATCAGCAAAGAAGCTCCTTCACATATGATGATAGATTTATTTTCTTTTAATATTGGATATATGTTCCTTTATCTTGAACTGTTGTATGATGTTTTTGAAATCTTGTTTTTAACGAACATTAAAGGGACATTCCTAATTAGGCAGAACAATTGGTACTTCCCTGAGGTTAAAATAAATGACATCCAAGAGAAGTGAATATTTCCCTGCCATGGTCTGTAATACTGACTAAATTGTACAGTCACGGTGTTCACCTTTTGACCCCCACTCAAAGATCCCATTTTTTTATTTCATCCATTTCACTCTTCAAAATAATCACTGTCCTCTGCTGGAGCCTTCTTTATCTTTAGTAACTCTCTTATGTCAATTATGCAATAGTTTGGCCCTTGTTGGCTTTTGTTTCACTTTGCTTCTTTTCTCTCTGCAAAGCAGCATGCAGAGCAATAAGATAGGACACGTACCTGCTGTGCCCTGTGCCTGGTTTTCTTCTCCAAAATAGCTTTGGCCACTCAGTAGTCATAAAAGAAGTTGGCTCACTGCAGAATTTAAAAGCCAAGTCAGTGGGTTTAGCCTCACATTGGTGCAAAGGTGACTTTTGCATAGACAGAATCTGTATTTGGTTTGAATATGAATAGTGGGTAGCAGGACATGGTGAGGACATCACTATACCTGGAGTCAGGTGATCAGGAACTCCAGTCTGCTGATTTCACCTGCTAATCCTGAAAGTGAAGTGGCCCTGGGCCAGTCTCTCAGCTTCTCTGGGCCTCACGCATAAAAGGAGTGGTACCTAAGACTTCTTCCAGCTCAGATATCCTTAGCTATTCTCTTTAGATGAACATTGGTATGTGTGTGTGCCCCCAGGATGGACCAGGCATTGTCCTAGTGATGGTGTGATGGTGATGCAGTAGGGAACAGTACAGAAAGAAAAAGGCACCAGCGTTTAAGAGTCCAGGAAATGGGCGGGACCAGGAGGAAGACTATTGTAGGGAAGGGAGGATGAAAATAGAGAGAAAAATGGAAACATTGAATAAAATATGCCTA
>PVKM010036061.1:0-14957 GCA_004027735.1 Carollia perspicillata
GCAAATCAGTCTGCAGAGCCGGAATGTGGCCCCATCTCACACAACAGCTGCCCCCAGCACCCCAAAACCAACCTCGTCTGGTTTGGAGTAAAATGTTTTATAAATGTCAATGAGGAAAACTAGTTGATAATGTAACATAGATTTTCTATGTCCTTATTTTTTCTCTGAAAATATGTCAACTACTAAGAGATATTTTCTGAAACATCAATCTCAAATTGTAGATTTATCTGGTTTTTTTCAGTTCTCAGTTTTTGCTATATGTATTTTAATGCTCTGTTACTAAACACATACACATTTAAGATTATTATGTCATCTCGATAAGCTAATTCATTTGTTATTTTAAAATTTCCCTTATTTTTTCATTTCACATACCTTGTATAGCTACATAATATTTTTATAATTAATGATTTTAAGATATAGTCTTTTCAATAATTTTTTAAAATTGTAGTAAAACTCTTCTTTAACTTTTGACCTATTTATAATTAAAGTGACTTTCTGGAAGTCAGTGTTAGGTTATTCCTAGTTCTGTATTCAATCTATCAGTTTCTGCCTTTTATTTGGAGATTTTAGTAATTTATAATTAATTTACTTTTTGATAATACTGGGCTTAAATACTGTATTTTTCGGACTATAAGACACACTCCCCCTCCCCCAATTTAGGAGGAATGATGGCTGTTAATGCTGCTGTTAAGTTCTGTTTTCATTTACATTGGTGAAATATTATGTTATTTATGTTATTAAATATTTACCACATTTTTGGCTTCAATTTTTTTCCTATTTTCCTCTCTAAAACCTAGGTGCATCTCACGGTGTGAAAAATATGGTACATTATGTTGTGTTTACTTTCTTTTGTTGTATTTTTTTTGTCTCTTCCTGGATTCTAAGAGGCTGATCTTACTTAAAAGAATATTTATTTGCCTTATTGGCTATTACCTATACCTGTTGGCTTGTTTTTCTTCAGAAGTTGCTCTAGGACTATGCTCATTGAGATCAGGTCTGGGGGCACTTTGTGGTCTTCAAGACCCTTCCACAGGGTCAGCAATATCAAAGGCATGTTCATAATAACACACTTGCCTGAGTGGTTTTTTTTTGAGACAACAACCATGTGTTCATATGAAGCAAAATGCTTCATGAAGACTTCTCATTTTATCATACAGAATGTAAGAAGACGTGTAACCGGGTCCACGTTTTTTTAAATCAATGTTTCTGTAGATTCATGAAAGGATTTTAAAGTGAAACTTGTATGTATTTTTTCCTCTAAATTTTTGACTTTGAAGAATATTCTGACAATTACTACAGTTGGGAGCCACTATCTTGGTGCCAGCACTTTTGCTCATCATTGCTTTTGCATTACCAGTGTAACTGTCAATCCAACAAAAGAGGCCAATACTGTCTTAATAGCATTATGAAAATAATTTTCACCTGCCTAAAAGTATATTGGGGATTTGGAGTATCAGGGAAGCATATTTTGAAAATTGCTGTTACATACCAATGGGGAATCCAAAGAACTACTCTATATACAGCAATAAAGCTGGTTTGTACAGACATTCTGCTAAGCAAAAAATACCAGGCACAAAAGAATAAACACTACAATTGCATTTATAAAAATTCAAAAATATATAAAGCTAATATTATGATGATGAAGTGAAAATTGTGGTCACTGTTTGCAATTGTAATGACTGAGAGGTAGCATGTGGAAAGTTTCTTAAATGCTGGTAATATTCTATTTCTTTTCTTATTTTATCCTCAACTGAGGACATGCTTATTGATTTTAGAGAGAGGGAAAGGGAGAGGGAGAGGGAGAGAGGCAGAGGGAGAAACATTAATATGAAAGAGGAACATCTATTGGCTGCCTCTTTCATGCACCCCAATGGGGGGCTGAACCCACAACCCAGGTATGTCACCTACCTGGGAATCAAACCCACGACTTCTCAGTTTATAGGATGATGCTCCAACCAAGCCACACCAGCCAGGGCTATTTCTTAATCTGAGTGGAGGTTACATATGTGTGCTCATTTTTTTGTGGTTATCAGTCAAATGGCATATTATGATCTATGCCTGTTTCGTATATATTTATGTTAAAAGTATATTATAAACAACTAAAATTTAATTTTTTAATTTTCTGCTTTATCTCAACAGTGCTTTTAGGCCATGATCCAAATAGCAAACCAGGTGTGTTTGATGCACACCATGCTACAATGTATAGGGACAGATGTAACAGACCAGATATTCATAGTTAATAAGGCAGGTCTCAAACACAGTACTAAGAAAGGACAGAGTGACACCCAGAACAAAATTTCTAATATTATTACACAAACTAAAATGCACCAAAATGAACATACCCAATTTATATAAACATGTGCAGGCAAAAGGATGTACATTAGATATATTAGAATGGTTGCCCACAGAGGGGAGGAGAGAGAGAGAGAGAGAGAGAGAGAGAGAGAGAGAGAGAGAGAGAGAGAGAGAGAGAGAGAGATGAAAATAAAACAGAGAAATAATTTAACACATAAAAGGAGGAACTTAATGTAGACTGATGATATGTCATGAACTAGGCAGTAAGATTTGTTCAATGTTCTGGACAACTCTTTACAACAGTTTTCCCTTTCTCTGTGATTTGTCTTTCCACTGTTTTAGTTACCCATTGTCAAGTGCAACCCAAAACTATTAAATGGAAATTTCCAGAAATAAATGAGTTTTAAGTTTCAGATTGCCGCACCATTCTGAGTAGCATGAAGAAATCTCCCTCCATCCCACACCATCCAGCTCTGTACCACCCAGGATGTGAGCCATCCCTTTGTCCAGCATATTTGTGCCATTAGCAGTGTATGCTGCCTGACCATTAGTGACTCAGCAGCCATCTTGGTTAGCAGATCTAAGTGCTATAATGCTTGTGTTCAAGTTGTCTTTATTTTGCTTACTATTCACTCCAAAGCCATTCACATAACTTTTATTATAGTATATAGTTGTGATTGTTCTATTTTATTATTGATCTCTTATGGTGCTTGATTTATAAATTAAACTTTATCATAGATATGTATGTATAGGAAAAGGTAGTAAGTATGTGGTTCAGTACTATCCGGGGTTTTAGGCACCTGCTGGGGGTCTTGGGAAGAATGTCCTGCCGGTGAGAGGGGACTGCTATATGAGATTTTTCTGAGCCCTGGTTTTTTACTTTTCTCTCGAATGCCTGAGAACTGGCAGATTATCCATAAAAAGATACAGCAGACCTTTATGTGCTTCTTAAGACAGCGTCGGTTCTATGAAAGGCTTTTTATTTATTGTAACCTGTGCTTTCGATTGTGACAAAGAATTATAGTTTTCTTTGATTTCTCCTCCAGTCATTGCTTTTGGAAATAACATAAAGATTATGTTCAGTGGTCTGCAGAAGCCTGCATGTAGACCTCAGACTTGGGGAAAGGGAGTGCATTATCATAAATGTAAAAAAGATGAAAGATATGTAAAACAGAGTGGTTACATCAAATGATAACAAGGGGCAGCTCTGTTTAAGAACTCTGGAAGTTCTTCAAAACAGTTTACTAGCATTAATCTTACATAATATTGGGAAAATAGAGTGTGTTATCTAAAGAACCTAAAGATAAATAGGATATGAATATCTGTTTCTGAAAAACCAGAGTTCTCGCCCTCTACCCCCAACAAAGGTATAAAATGGCATTTTAGAATACACGTTTTGATGGTTTTCATGCTGATTTCAAAGGCAGTCAAATTAGTGTTTAAATATGACAAAATACACATATTTATTAAAAACTCATAATGTTAACAAAGACATTCTAATGCACTTTCTGACAGGCTATGGCTGAATATAGAGTGAGTAATGTATTCACTGCTCTGTGATATATTTACAGAGCATAGGCTAAAAAATGCACTTGCTCTTTATTTCCTTTTTTCATCTTTTCCTCTATGAAATAATGACACTTTCATTCAAGATCATACTGATATATATGTAGGTTCAACCCCCTCCGAAGTTAAAAATGTTATGAACCTTGAGAAACTGCCTCTAGAAGACCAAACATAAACTGTATTTACAGAACAAAGAAGCCTTTATGCTCATCAACGCCCTCATTGACTCACTGGAGAAGCACAGACTGATACCTTTTTTGATCTGCTCAGTATAATTTCATTATCTATTACCTGTGGTATTGAAAGGTCTTTGCACAATTCTCCCTATGTTTATCTTGAATCCATTTAGCACAGCTTTAATCATTTTATTCAATGTCTAACAAACCTTCCATGACTATCAGCTTCAAACTTTTGTCAGACTCCTTATTATAACATTTGAAACACTGTATAAGCCAGTGATTTTCAACCTTTCTCATCTCATGGCACTCATGAACTAATTACTAAAATTCTGCGGCACACCAAAAAATGTGTTTTTGTCCAGTCTGACAAAAATAGGTATAATTTTGATTCATTCACTCTGGGCAGCTATTGTTGTGTTGGCTGGTGCCACTGTTTCAATTGGTAGTCTAAGGGAAAAGAGGTCAGTGCCCTTGCATAATAGTTAGGCATTGCATGTTTAAAAATTCTGGCCACAGACCAGTTGAAAATCGCTGGTCTAAGCTACACCTACATTCCACAAACTTACCTCCCACTAATTCATTCATCCTCAGCTTGTTCCAATGGAATTACTCCATGTAACCTCTGTGTTTTAAACACTTGTCTCTACATACATTCTATACTAAGTCCCCTCTATCTTAAATACAGAGCCCTCTAAACTTTAAATAACCCAAGTCTTTCTTATCCTTAAAATTCCTTTCTATTTTTATATGAAATTACCTCTGGCTTCTTCAATCTAAATGCCCATACATTTATTATTTTTTATTTTGAAATAATGAGAAATTCACAGAAAGTAGCTAAAAGAAAATGAAACAGAACCAGTCCCATGTCCCCTTTATCCAGTTTCCCCCAAATGGTAACTCCATGCAAAAATATGGTACAATATAAAAACTAGAGATTCGGTATAATCCACAGACTTTATTCAGATTTCACTAGTCTCACACTCACTCATTTGTTTGTCATAACAGATGTGTGTTAAGGTCTATGCAATTTCATCACATGTAGATACAGAAGTATTCCATCACTAACTATAAGTTTCCCTCATGTAACTGACCTCCTGTAACTTGTCTCTTTGTATCACACACTCTCACCTGCACCCAATACTAATACCTGAAAAACACCAGTCTATCCACTATCTCAATAATTTTTGATATTTAATGAATATTATGTCAATAGAAACATACTATATTAAACTTTCGACATGGGCTTTTTTTTTACACTCAGCTTAATTCCTCTGAGATCACTCCCAGTTGTTCTGTGTATCAATACTTCACTCTCTTTTACTGCTTAGTGATATATTCCATGATATTATAGTTTGTTTAACTATTCGCGCATTGAAGGATCTTTAGGTTGTTTCCAGGCTTGGGGTATTACAAAATAAGCTAGTATGAATATCGCATATTGGTTTTTGTGTGAACACATAGTTTTATCTCTTTAGCAAAGATGAACAAGAGTGTGATGGTTGGGTCATGATAAGTGCACATTTAGTTTTGTAACACTGGCCACCTGTTTCTCAGAGAGCTGTACCATTTTATCACCAAAACAGCAATGTATGAATGATCTAGTTTTTCTGCATCTCCACTAGCATTTGGTGTTATTGCTATTTTTATTTTAGAAATTGTGATAAGTATGTAGTAACATCACATAGTTTTAATTGGTATTTTTCTAATGGCAATGATGTTGAACGTCACCTGTACATCCTTTTCAATGAGTTATCTGTTCATAATTTTACTCAGTTTCTAACTGGATTGCTTAATTTTTACTGCTAAATTGGAGAGTCCATTACATACTCTATACATGAATGAGTTATTTGTTAGATGCATTGTTTGTAAATAGTATCTCCAACATATTATTTTACTCATACATTGTGTGACCAACATCACTTTCTATCTTGTATTTTTATATTAAATACGTGTTTTTGTTTGTCACATAGGCCAGTGATTTTCAACCATTGTACCACAAGAGACACACCAGTATGACACAACCATTTTTAAAAGATGCAACACCTGACTATTTGGTCAGGGGCACTGACCTCTTTTCTCCTAAAGTGTCAAGTGAAAAAGACAACAGCCACACAACAATAACCAGTCAGTGTGAATGAATAAAAATTATACCTATTTTTTTTGTCATATAGCCAGAAAACACATTTTTTTGGTGTGCCACAGAGTTTTAGTACCACATTTTTGGGACCATAAGATGCACCTAGGTTTTAGAGGAAGAATATAGAAAAAAAATTTTGAAGCAAAAAATGTGGTAAAAAATTTAAAAACATCAATAACATAATATTTCACCAATGTAAATATAAACAGAATTCAACAGCAGCATTAACAACCATTATGCCTCCCAAATTTGGGGGGGAAAGGTGCATCTCATAGTCCAAAAATACAGTAATTAGTTTATGTGTGCTGTAAAATGAAAAAGATTTACAATCATTGCTATAAGAATACAATACATAGAACGGTAGAACCAGAGCTAATGAACCCTTATATATCCCACAAAAAAAGGTATTTATTACATAGAGACACCTAAACACATATTATTGATGCAATGGTGAACAAAGAAATAAATGTATTAAAATATGCATTTCAATCACAAACCACCACACAAAATTGTTAAGTTGACGTGAAATAGAATCATAGCCCTGCCCGGTGTGGCATGATCAGTTGGACATCATTCCACAAAGCGAAGGGTCGCTGCTCAGGGCACACGCCTGGGTTGCCGTCCAGGTCCCCAGTTGAGGGCGTGTGAGAGGCAACTGACTGGTGTTTCTTTGAAACATTAATGTTTCTTTCCCTCTCTTTCTCCCCCCTTACCCTCTCTCTAAAAATAAATAAACAAAATATTTTTTAAAAATCTCTTTAAAATAGAATCATATACTTCCCAAATGACTATATTATTTTAATACCTGAAGTTTATATCTTCTATCTTCTATGCAGCATGACTTCGTTTAAATTGAAGCGTTTTCCTCAACCTATAAAAATGTGCTATTTTTCACCGTATAAGCCTTAGTATGATGAAATTTTCCAGTTTACTCTGGCTTGAGTTTTTTTAACTTCCAATCAGGATTTATTTTTAGCCTACCTTGGAAGATCCAAACATGGAATCTAGATGTAGCTTCCCAATATGCCTTGATGGCTGCATTACCTTCTCTTCTTTTGGTATCTAACATTCGGATGGCGATGCAAGTCTCTGTTTCACTGACTTTAAACTGCTTGCTGTTCCATTGATTCCCTCGGGATTTCACTGCTTGCTCTCAGTAAGTGTCCTGAAGATCACTGCACTACTTCCAATTCCAGGAGAGTCACAGGAATTAGAGATGCAAATGATCTATCAAGTCACCCTTTTACTCTTTTCACTGGGCATGTTATTCATCCTGGTATATTTTTCTTTTTTGTCCATCTGAACTTTAAGGAAGTTCAGTAATTGTGTCTTCTAATGCTTCCACTCCAGGAATCTCTCTTGAAGGAATGGAAATCATATACTCCTACCAGTATCCAATATCTCCTGGACATGAATTATGATGGTTCCTTTTGTCATTACTGAAGAGTGTTCTAAGTTTGTGGTTGCATATTCAATGATGAGAGAGAAACCTAGTGCTTCTGCCCACGTTTCCTTCCCTTACTGCTAACTGCCTATATCACCAGAAACATGATGAACAGATGTGTTATAGCAGTTACAGTAATGAAGTTAGGCTACTAGTAGGACACGCAAACATTTACCTGTTCTTTATATTCACCATGAATTTCCCTTTCCTGAGTCATCAAAGATATGCTTAATTTTCCTATGAAAGTTAGGAAAGCAGAAGTCAAGGATGATGTATAATTTGGCTTTAAATACTTCACTTGGGAATGGTATAACATTGTTCGCAAGCTACGGTCAAATAGCTTATTATCCTTATAGTGATAAGGTAACAAAGATGGGTTATTATTCACATTTTACAGATCATCGCATTGAGGTTCTGATCTAGTGATTTGTTTTCCGTTACTCAATTAAACATGTTTCAAACTCAGATTTATTTGCTTTTTAAAAAAAAAAAACAAACATATGATCAAATCCAGAATTATAATTCAGGCATTTATTTGTTGGGACCTACTACCTGCAAAATTGGTACAAAAGCCTGCACTCATTTGGATTTCCTCCAGTCACACTCTCTACTCCCTCCCAGTCTTCATTGTCAGCGCATCTTTTATTGTTTCCTTAAGCTTTAATATGTTTGAGAGCAGCAGTTATCAAGTTTGGCTATATATTTGAATCATCCTTTAGATTTCAGCTATCACGACACCCAGATCATACCCTGTAACTGAACAAGACTATCTGGAGGACAGAGCCAGGAGTCAATACGCCAGGGTAGGCAAAAGTAGGCAAAAAGGAGGTTTGTAATACAAATACATAATACAATAATTAATAAATAGTAATTCAAGAATAAACTGTTCCATGCACTCACAACCATAAACATGCTTTTGCGCACCCCTACATATATTTTCCTTATAAGCTCTCCGAGTCACTCCAAACTGTGGCTCAGTTTAAGAACTCCTATCTCATATTTCTGTCCTAGGCATTCTCTCAGCACTGTACATTCAATCACACCTTGTGATTTCATCTCCACGCCCTGTAATTTCATTTTCTAGCTGCGTGTTGATTTCACTCAAGTTCCCGTCTCCACCTGGAACTCTGTCTCCAGCTTCAAAAGCTTCTATGCTGATATCCTTCTTAACATTAAACTCAATAATCCTGAGATTGAAATACTAATCTTCCCTCAAAATATATTTTTTCTCTTATTTAGTACATAGACTATTCTGCGGCAGAAATAACACTCAATACTTAAGTGGCTTTATTAAAATATAAGAAGATGCAAATCAAGTGAAGTCTTGAGACTGAGAAGCTCTGTTCGTCTCAGGCTCCAGGTGCGTTTTCCTGCTCTCATTATTACCATCAGCCCCCGGGAGAGGACGAGGGGAGTCCAGGGGCACCCACTGAAGGGGCGGTACTCAGAAGGTGCATGTATTCCACTTTTATCCCTTCAGCCAGTTACGACTCATTTAGTCGCACCAGTCTATGAGAGCAAATGGATGTGCAATCTTTAGCTAGAGAGCATGTACCTGGCTGAAATGAAGAGGAAAGACTTTCTAACTTTGGACAAGAAGGAGTAACATATCACCCTCCTGCCTAACATAATAACAGCAACCACAAACTGACAAAACATATAAGACAACAGTTTTAAGGTGCTGCATATGAACAAGAAGGACCTAAGAGATGCAAATCAAGTGAAGTCAGCCAGACAACTTCCCTAGCTTACTGTCAGAGATTCCAGGTCATGGTGTGGGAGGGATAACCTGTCCAGATCTAGGAGGATGCCCTGAGTTGAGAAGGTGGACCTGAGGGAAATGGGTGACTAAAATTTTCTAGGCAGCTAGATCTTGCAAGGCAGATTATTAGAGATTATAGAGTGGCATAAAAATAGGCCAACAACGGGCTGCAAAAGATACCCCTCCAGTATTAACATACAAAGAATCATTGCATGTTTGTAGAAACGGCCCAGTGCTGGTAACGAAACAAGTGAAAGGATTAAAGGTAACAGTGGCTGGTGCTCACAGGGATCAGGAATTGTGCCTTTTCTCATCAGCTGGACTAGACAGCCTCATGAGTCATAGAGCATTGGATCAAATACACCAAGGGTCTTGCCTCAGACATAGAGAATTAACTTTCCTTAGCCATGTGAATAACTAGCACAGTTCCAGGTGTTCCTCTAAAAATGTTAAAAGCAGACTGTCAATGGATAAAATTGTTTTCAAATGTAAAAATTAATAAACAGAAATGTCATTTAAAAATAAATTCAGAAGGCCAGAAGGGGGAGCTCTCATGCCCCACAACAAGCACTGCACCCAAAGGAAACACCATTTACAATAACCCTCCTGCCTTTCTTTTCTCTACATAAAAAAGCTTCCTCTCCTTTGTTCCTCAGGATTTGCACATAGTTCATGTGGTTTGCCACTAGACTGCATATCTCAAAGTAATTCTTCATTGTTCTTGAATAAACCCATATTTCTGGAGAAAGTGGCTATGCATTTGTCTAAGGCCGACACCAGTAATTAAGCTGTATCCCAGAAAAAAACTTGAAAATATGTTAGATTAAAAAAAAAAATCCAACATCCAATTAGTTGAAAGTCTCAATGTCTTATATCCAATAAAAAATTATAGGCAGGAAAGAAGAAAGCAAAAACTCATTATGAGGAAAAAAATTAAAAATGACCCTAAACTGATACAAATGTAAGAATTAGCAGGCAAGTACTTTTAAACAGGTATTATAACTAGATTTCGTATGTTTCAAAAAGTTACATAGACACATAAAATATTCTTTTTAAAAAAGAACCCAACTGAACTTCTAAAGATGAAAAAACTACAGTGTGAGATGAAAAACACACTTGATGGAATCCACAGCAGATTAGACATTGCAGAAAAAGGGATGAGTAAACTCTGAAATATAACAAAAGGAACTATCCAAAATCAAACACGAGCGGCCGAGGAGAATAACATAGTGAAGAGAACATGAGTGAGACAACGTTAAGTGGCCTCAGGTATGTGCAACCGGAGTCTCTAAGTGTTCGGAGTCATCGGACGCAGGAAGGAGAGCCAGAACAAATTTTCAAGAAATAATGTCCAGTACGGTTCCAAATACAGTTCACGGATCTCAATAACTCTCAAGCACAAGAAACATCAAGAAAAGTACTCCAAGGCACAACAACATAATCCCTTTCTCAAAGGTAGTGAAAGAAAAATCTTTAAGTAGCCAGAAGAAAAACATCTTCTTTAACATAAGTGTTTATTTCACAATATAAGTTATATACAAAAAGAAAGGTAAGAAAAAGTTCTTCCTCATAAAAATATGCAATTGAGAAGACAACAGAGTAATATCTTTGAAGTCCTGAAAGAAAATGCTGTCAGTGTAGAATTATTTACCTGGTAAAAATATGTCTCAAAAAATGAAAAAGGGAGGGGACTATAGGAACAAGTATAAAGGACACATGGACAAAAGCTAAGGGGGGTGGAAATGGGAAGAGAGGTGGGGAACACTGGGGAGAGGTGGACTGGGACGGGAGTAAACGACAGAAAACTGTACTTGAATAACAATTTTTTTAAAAAAATGTTGAACACAGACACAGCTCAGAGCTCACTGCAAGTCTCAGGAGAGGGAAGGGGGCAGGGAGGAATCAGGTTGCCGCCTGCACTCCCTGCAGTCTGGTGCAGCTGAGGGACACAGTGAGTCTGAGTGGTCTGTAGGGGCTGCAGCTGTGCCCAGTGACCTGGCAGAGATGGAGAGCAGAGGTGCAGCCACAGTCGTCAGATAACCACCATTGCCAGACAGAAACACACCGTGGAGACTGGCTGCCTCCCCTCACCCTTCCAGAGGCAGCAATGGGCCCCGGAAGGAGCTGGGGCGGTGAGTGCCCAGCTACAGGGTACATTGTTTGCAGCCCAGACAACTGGAGAGGTGGAACATTTTTGACTGAGCAACAGGTCCACTCTGTGGTTAAACTCAGTGAGAGGGTTGGAAACACAGAGGTGAGATCTGGCAGTCACCAATTACTGGGAGGAAAACAAAGCCACAGAAGCACCAAGCATCCTCTCCCAGCTCATCCCACCCCCTCCCACTGCAACTGTACTGTTAATGTCTGGTTATAGGGGACAGTGTTGGAGTTTTTACAGGCTAGGAGTCCCATCACTCACCACATCCCACCACGAGGGTGGTGCCCTAAGACCAAGGTGACCTGGTCACAGAAAAGATGCCCACCTCTCCAGGAAATACAGGGCACTTTCCACCTCCGTGCAGAGATCCAAGAAGCACAATGGTGCAAGAAAAAAAAAAAAACACTTGTGATTCACCACCACCCATTGGAAAAACAAAAGAAAGACTCACTATCAACATACTAAATAAAGTAGTGTCACTCTTAATTTTTTTAAAAAGGCAGACATTACTCCCATAGATTCCTAAGCAGAGAAGGAATCCATCAAATACCATGAATAAACCAGGCAATAAGGCAGTTCAGAAAGAAAATTTAAAAATCTCCAGGAAATCAACTGAAAGACATAGAAATATGTGATTTAAATTACATAGAATTCAAGATTGCAGTTCTGAAAAACTCAATGAGATACAAGAAGACACAGATAAGCAGTCTAACGAACTCAGAAATAAAAATCAACAAACAAATAGAATACTTTACCAATGAGATTGAAACTTTAAAAAAGAAACAAGTACAAATTCTTGAAGAACTCAATAAAAGAGATGAAGAATGAAATATTAAGCTTAGGAATAAGAGCTGACCAGATGGAAGAAAAAAATAGTAATCTGTGGTTCATCTACACAATGAAATACTGTGCAGCAGAAATAAAGAAAGAAGAAGGAACTCCTATCCTTTGTGACAGCATGGCTGGAACTGGAGACTATTATGCTAAGTGAAATCAGCCAGCCACTGAAAGACAAATATCATATGATGTCACTTATAAGAGAAATCTAATGAACAAAATAAATTAATGAGCAAAACAGAACCAGAGACATGGAAACAGGGAACTGGGACTGAGAGCTGCCAAAGTAAATGAGGCGGGGGATGATGGAAGGAAGGAGAAGGGAGTAGTCGAAGAACATGTATGAATGACCCACAGACATGGGCAATGGGGTGGGGATGGACTGTGGGAGTGAGGCATGGGGCAGGACAGAGGAGGGCAATGGGGGAGAAATTGGGACCACTGTAAGAGAATAAATAAGAATTAACTTTTAAAATTTTAAAAACTATAAAGGATATTTTATAGGATAAAAATATGAAAATCTAGAAATGATGCAGGTGAAATAATAGAAAGAGAGACTTGAGAGGAAAAAATAATAGAGGAATTCTACTAGAACTGTCTGACTGCCTCAGAAAGAACAGTGTAATAATGGGTATACCGAAAGGAGAAGTGAAGGAGTAGGAAACACAGAGCCCATTCAAGCAAACAGTTGACAAGAACTCCCCAAACCTATGAACAGAGCTAGATCCTCCAATCCAAGAAGCAAGCAGAACACATAATTATCTCAATTTAAAAAGGCCTTCTCCCAGGCACATTATATTAAAACTGTCAAAAATTGATGACAAAGAATTCTCACAGCAGCCAGAGAAAAGAAGATGGTGATGTATAAAAAAATACCCCATCATATTATCAGATCTTTCAGAAAGAAACAAAACGAAACAAAACAAAACCCTACAAGCTAGGAGAGAGTGGAGTCGAATATTTAAACTATTGAAAGGATGAAATCACCAGTCACAAATAGTATTCCCAGCAAAGGTATCCTTTACATCTAAAAAAGAAATAAAGACTTTCCGAGACATATAGAAGCTGAGGGAATTTACCACCACAAGGCCACCCTTAGAGGAAATACTGAAGGGGTTATTCTGCCTGAAACAAAAAGTCAAAAGGACACAAGACCATGAGTAAGATGACTAATAGACAGACAGAAGCAGAGTAGTGCTAGCCTTTTTCAGAAGAAGAGATTATGCACTTAGAGAATAAAACAATAGCTTCTGCACTTTGGAAGTGAACTGACAGCATAAATGGGGATAGTTTATGGCAAAAAAAAAAAAACATAAAAGAAGAGAGGGTAAAAGCCTGAATTTGCAAAAAGGTATAGAGATAAGATGTATTCAGAAGAAAACAGACCACTATATATATGAAACTTTCTTTCACATAAATTTAATGGTAACAACACACAAAATATCCAAAACTAAGACATACATTTTAACAAAAGAAGAAACAGGAAAAATTATAAAATGCCTCCAAACTAAAAGAACAAACAGGAAAAACACAGAAAAGAAACAGTGGAGACAGAGAGCTACCAGATAACACAAGACAAAATGGCTAAAGGAAATCATCATACATCAATAATCATCTTCAATGTAAATGGACTAAACTCACCAGAAAAAAGGCAGAGTAGCATATAGGACCAAAAAACATAACCCTAGCATATGCTGCCTTCAGGAGACAAATCTCAGATGCAAAAACAAGTATAGACTCGAAGTGAAAGAGTGGAAAATGATTCCCCAGGCAAATAGCATCCACAGAAAAGCAGATGTAGCTATATTTACATTTTAAAAAATGGATTTCAAGATAAAAATGTACTGATAGACAAAGATGAACATTTTATAGTGATAAAGGGGACAATACATCAAGAAGACATAACATATCAATATATATTCACTAATCAGGAAGCACTAAACTATATAAGGCAATTACTAATTGAACTAAAGGAGGAAACTGATGAAACACAATTATAGTAGGGAGTTATATCAAACATTCAGAGAAGATTTGATACTTATCCTTCTGAACCTCTTCCAAAACTTGAAGAAGAGGCAATACCTCCTACCACATTATCATGATACCAAAACCTGGTAGTATACATATATGTACATATACATATACATACATACATAGTAATATACACACATAAAAAATAAACTACTGACCAATATCTCTGATTAATACAGATGCAAAAACCCCAAACGAAATGCTAGCACAACAAATACAATACATTAAAAAGGCACACCACAATAAGATAGGGTTCATTTCAAGGACATAAGGATGGTTCAAAAAATGAAATTAATCAATGTGATGTACCACATTAAGAATGAATTAAAATAATATAATCATACCAATGCATACAGAAAGGGAATTTGCCAAGGTGCAACAAACATTTATAATTAAAACACTTAATAAAATGGGTACAGCAGAAAATATGTCAATATAATAAAGGCTACATATGAAAACCCTCAGATAATACTATTCTCAATGGTGAATAACATAAAGCTTTTCCTCTAAGATCAGGAGCAATACAAGTACGTTCACTCTCACCACTT
>PVKM010036062.1:0-14930 GCA_004027735.1 Carollia perspicillata
AGCTCACATTATCTTTGGCTCCCCAGAAATGTGAATGGGGCTAGTGTCTTTTCTCAGGGAAAACGGCCGTTTCACTGATGTTTCGAAGCAGAAAGCAGTCTGTCGGTGATGAACGTGCTGATAAGAATGAAGAAAAGTGAGAAACTGGAAATTTTTGCAGAGTTTGGAGGCTAATTTTATTTATGGAAACAGTCCATTTGTCTTTAAAAATCAGCTTGTCAATGGTACAAATCTCTCCTGCCTTCCAGGGAACTCGGGGCGTCAGCAGCTAGATGCAGCGCTATTGTAGGAACCGTCATTAGCCTGGAAGCAGTACAGAGTGACTGGCTCTCCGTTGCTGTCCCATCACTGTTTCAGTTCCAGTGCTCAGGCATTCTCAGGAAGAGGTCACAGCCATGGGCGTTGTTTTAGGAGTGAAGCAGCGGTCAAAGTTCGTTAGTGCCAGACTACAAGACTCACAGTCCTCGTCAAGTGCTTTTTCCCTGTCCGTCACTCTGCCACCCTTCTTTGTGAGCCCCCAACAAGGCAGCAGTCCTGTTTCTAAGAGGTTATCAATACTAGTTGTATTGCAGACTTCAACTTAACAAAGCACCGATTGTAAAAACACATTCCGATCATTGCCTTCCTCTCTGAAACAAGTGGGCATTCCAGAGTCCTGTTATCTCCATTTATAGGCAGCCAAGAAACCGACGTTCTTCAAGTCCAGCCTATGGGAAACCAGGAAAGAATGAGTAATTGACGTGTGATGTGCAAAGATGATTGTACTGGGTATTATTGCCATTTACAGAGAAGGCATCCAGGCCATACTAAACAAAATGCTCGATGCCAGGGGGTGAGAGGTGGAGAATCCCTTGGGTGGAGTTAAGCGTTCATCACTGGCACTTTGTTCAGATGCTAGATGAGCATTTAGGTTTATTCAGTCTGCTGACCTTCACCCCCACTCATTTTTTGTTTTCTATTAGCACGTAAGAATCCTCCTTGTTTCCTTCAGTATAGTGTCTGTAATTCTGCCGTCTTTGATCTCTGGGGCGATGCCTGTGTGGGGGAAGAGTGCCATAGGGTTCTTATGCCCCGTCCCTGCCCATCAGGGCGGCCGTTTGTGGTATTGACTGTGGCCCATGTACCGGGACAGCTAGCTGTAGCATCAAACTCCTTCTGTCAAGGAGTGTGGGAGACTGACTCCTGGCAGTTGTTGTCTAAAAACTGTCCTTCTCATACTTAATAGTTAGGGTTTGCTAATCAAAACTTCAAAATCGTTTCTTCCTAAAATTATCAGCATCACCTGACTTTAGAGCAAATTGCGAGTGTTGTTCTTAACAAGGCAGTATGGTCTTCACTCACACCAGCTTGTAGTGTGGCTCTTTGGCACAGGTGTTCACTTTCCCCTAGGGTGTAAATTCCTCAGAAAGAGATACCTACGTTTACTGTCTTTGTGGTCCTTTCAGCAGTATTGGTCAGTGTGTGTTCTGTGGCTTGTCCAAACCAGAATCATTTAGGGTCCTTGTTAGAAATGCAGATTCCAGGGACCCCGCCGTACTTAATCAGACTGTCAGGAATGGAGGCGGGTAATCTTCGTTCTAAATACCCCTGTGACCCTAACCCCATTCAAGTTTGGGCAGTCCTTCCTCTAGAGGATTTCCAGTGTGGCCTGTAGGCCTGGCTATGAGTTGGAAACATGGAATCTCCGGCCCCACACACTCTACTGAATCGAATGCACACGGTAATAAGTTCCTGCATGATAATAGGCACACTCAAGTTCAAGCACGGTGCGTTATGACTTCTTAAAAGTAGTGAGCTGCCGTCAATAATCACTGCCTATTGGTTTGTTGATCTGCTTCTCAGATACCCCGCTTCTCTGAAATAACATAACATCCACAAACTTTTAACTTCTCAGAAATCTAGGGAGTGTCTCAGGAGAATTATTTGTACTACATTATTTTCTTTTAAAATTTTTACTTGTTGTTTTGAGGGAGAGAGAGAAATCAATTGGTGGTTTCCCTTATTTATGGATTCGTTGGTTGATTCTTGCATGCGCCCTGACCAGGGACTGAACTCCCAACTTTGGCATGTCAGGACAATGCTCTCACCAACTGAGATTACCAGCTAGGGCACATTATTTTCAATAATGAATCATAGTGTAAGTTCATTGTGTTACTAGTTTAAGCACAGATGTAGTGATTTCTTCCTAAATAAACACAGAAGTACTTCATAAAATAAAATTGCAAATCTGTTTCTCATATGAAAGGGTCTGATTCTTCTCTGCCTGTGTTAGAGTCACTCTGCTCCAAGGTCAAGGAAAATCTTCCCACAGGCCCTGTGGCACTTGGCAGTGAGGACCTTTCAGGGGGCCACAAACGCGACTCTGTGGGAGTGAGTATAATTGGATGTTGGTTTTATGTGCTTTCAAAACTAGAGAGCTTTCCTGTGGGTTTGGTAATGTGTTACTTCAGTGTTTCCCAAATATGTCTGACCAGGAAAATCATCTGTGTTGCTTATTAGAAGTTTGGTCTCCTGAGAGTCATCCCCAGATCAGCAATCAGGACTCCTGGAAGAGAATCCCAGCGATCTGGTTTGTAACAGACACCCCAGAGTTGCTTTCGATCGGGCACATTTGAGACATCCTGAGCTATGTGATCTTTCTTCCAGCCGATTATTTCTCTTATTGTATTTTTTAGAACTCATAGTGTCGTCCTCTGGTTTTCTTGGACAGACAGTGCCCCAAGCACAGTGGAGAGGCAGCTCAGATTGCCAGTTGAGCACTGAAAATTGGAAATGTGGATAACTAACTACCACATAATAGTGCTGGTCAAGGACCTAAAAGTACTTCACTAATAAATTACTTACTTAGTTTAATGTTTGAAGATATCACAAAAGTGGCAGGCATTGATGTCTGTTCGACGTGTGTAGGGAACGAGATGTAAGGCAACGAAATGATGGAGCCTCAAGGAGCCTGTGAGGCTGTGCCGCACGCGTGCGTGTGTGCGTGTATGTGGGGGGGGGGCGACTGTGCGATTTGCCGTCTCGTGTCTCGGAACTCTTGTTCACGTTTAGTTCTTGAATGTGCTTTAACCTCAGATAAACTTTTACTTTCACTGTTATCATTAAAAGAAACGAATTATGCTTCCTTTTCCTTGCAATTAAATAGTTCATGTGCCATCCTTTCTAACCTTTGCAGAAAAAAGCTGGTTTTGCAGAAAAAACAAGTTCTGTTGCTCTCTGCTTTAGGCTCAGTAATCCTTGTATCTTGAACATTAAGACAGAAAGATAAGTTACTGAATACTTAAGGATACAGTCTTAGAAATTAGTGAATTATTTGTTTCCGTCATTCTGTGATTAAATAAGGGTAGTGATACCTAATTTGGGATCTCAAGTTTTTGTACTTTATAAATCTTTTCATAGGTTAAATTCTTAATTATTTTTGGATAGATAGAAAGGGAGCCTTGCCTCTACAATTAAAACCTGGCCATTTCTGTGAAATAATGAAAATACTATCTAGCATTGGCTTTCTCCAAGTGATTGTGTCATTCTTTTTTTTCTTTTTTATTATTAATTTTGAATCCTCACCCGAGGATGTATTGATTGATTTTAGAGAGAGAGAGAGAGAATCATCGATCAGTTGCCTCCCGTATGTACCCCAGTCAGGGATGGAACCCTCAACCTAGGCATGTGCCCTGACCAGGAATTGAACCTGTGACTTTTCTGTTTATTTGATGATTGCCAACCAACTGAACCACACTGGCCAGAGTTGAATGTGTCATTCATAAATGTCCGATGTGGTGGGAAACTTAGGCCACTCATCTAAGGAAACTTAGGTCCCCATTTCAAGATTATAGTGGTAGGTAAGTAAATTCCTGCTCTCGAGGACTTTATGGTGTAATCGGAAAGGACTGAACCGAAGCCCATGGAGCAGCTGGAGAGCAGAGCAGGTGAGACGTACGGCTGACTGTGGGGCAGACAGTGCCGGCGGAGTTAGTTCAGCAGTGGAGGAAGGAAGGGTGGGAGCAGCTGTGGGGCGCTTCCTGAGGGGCGGGGCAGGCTTGGTTTCCAAGTCAAGAACTGAGCCTTTTACGCAAAAAGAATAACCACAAAAGGAAAGGCTTTTAGCTGGGAATGAGCAAGGTGTGGTGTTAGGACTGACCTCGTAGAGCCCATGGAAGAGAGCTTGAGGAAGAGGAGGGAGTCTAATTATGAACATCTGAAGGCCATAGATTGGAGAATTTTTGTTTTGATGCCGTGGGAGGGAACTGATGGATGTGAGCAGTGTCGATTTTGAGGTTAGAACAGCAACAATTTTGTTTTTGTACTTGCTTTTATTATGCATTTTCAAAACAATTGTGTATATGTATATGTGCATGTGTATCGATTGTTTTTTAATATCTTTGAGCCATCACACAACATTGCAAATAAAATTTTAAATTTCCAATAAATGGTATGCACTTCAGCACAGATTAAGACACTGGGAGGGAAAAGATGACGACTGTGTAGCCTGAGGGGGTCATCTGAAGGCTGTGGGCCAGTAGTCCTAGCATGGCTGTTCCAGGGCCGAGGTGCGAGGGTGGGGGTCCATCTTTGCCTCCCCTGGGTTCACAGGATCTTAGTGAGAGAGTGCAGTGCACGGGGCTCTCTGCTGTTAGCCATACTGAAAAGACTTTGTGGAAATCTTGGGTGTAGTATGGTTCAGTGTTTACGTATACTGGCTTTTAGATTTCCAGTGCGATTTTATATTCTGTTGTATTTAGAACATTTGGAAATCCTTCCTCCAGATTCCGGGGAAATTACACTTGAATGAACAGCTTAGATGTGGCTCTTTGGAGGAGCGATTGAGAAGTTCTGGCACAGCCGAGCAGCATATCTGGGACGTTGGTGTATCTTTATTTGGTCATATTAGAACACAGGCTCTGGCGCTGGGGGAGCTGTTTTGGCCGTGCGTGTCACAGCCCGTGTTCTGGCCAGAGGTAGGCTGGCACCAGGTTCCGGGAGACAGCCGACAGGCCAGGTCATGTCCACTGTGAAAGATCCTTCACATGCCCTCAGGTCCTGACAATTTTGAGAATTCTCCTCATCTGGAGAAAGATAATTTTGGAAACTGCCTGAGCTATTTGAAATTCATAAAATGGAAAACAATTGAGCTGATTCCTTAAAACATACTGTTTTGTTTGCGCTCCCTACAAATGTTATGTTACAGATGTGTGTTCTCATTCACATGTTGGACCTTGAAAAGGAGTTCCAGGTTCCTGAGAGGGTACAGGGATAGTGTGAATAATGTGTAGAATTTCACTCTAGAAATTAAGTCTTATTGAAGAATGATAAAAAAAAGGATTTGTGTCTTATTCTTCAGTGGTTGTGTTTTTTTTCTTAACCACTGTTTTTGAAACATTGTTTTATTGCGGGTAGCTTTTCAAAGTATCTTCCTTTAGCTGGCTAAATGAAGTCCCAAGTTTTAGGATTTGAAGAATTTCATTCTTCAGTGTTCATTCCACCCATGCCAGGAAAAAGTGTTACCATGTAGCATTCGGGGGGTTATATTTATTTAACTTACTTAACAAAAACTTGTATAATGCTTACTATGTGCCAGGTACTTTTCTAAATGCTTTACAGATCTTCCTTAATTTAATCCTCTTAACCAATGATTTTCAACCAGTGTGCCGCAAGAATTTTTAAGATATGCAATACTTGACTGTTTGTTTAGTCAGGGGCACTGACCTGTTTTTCCTTACATTGTCAAATAAAAAAAATCACAATAGTCAATGCAACATAAGTGTCTGGTGTAAATGAATCAAAATTGTGCCTATTTGTCAGATTGGCAAGAGAGAAAATATATTTTTTGGTGTGCCGGAGAATTTTAGGGATTAGTTTGTGTGCGCCATGAGATGAGAAAGGTTGAAAATGGCTGCACTTGGCAACCCTGTGAGGTAGATTTTGTGTCTTTTCAGTTCACAGACAAGGGAGTAATGCCCTAATGAGGTCAGAGGTTATGCAAGAGCACTCGGCTCACAGGTGTCGGAGCTGGATTTAAAATCCAGGCAGCCTGGCTCTGGAGTCTGTGTGCTTAGCTCTGCACTCCACTGCGCTTCTCTTTTTCACACGGAAAACAGGCGAATGGATTCAGTGAAGACGGTTGTTAGGGAAGTGTCTATGATGAACTAATTTCTCATCAGTATCTCTGTAACCCTTTACCTCGTTTTGCATCGACAAGTCTGTTGAATTCTTTAAATTTGTGGCTTAAGACATTTTTTTCCCATGGTTGTAATGTCCTCTTGCATCATGGTAAAGGATCTCTGGGCAAGTATCAGTCTACATTTATTTTAGCCAATATCTTTATTCATTGGGAGCTCTAGTACGGTGGAGCTCATACTTAAATCCTGAAACTGAAACATTTATCATCAAGAGACACAACATGTTTCGAACGCCCAGATTGTGAATGTCAAGTTTCTATTGCACTAAACTAAAGGAAAAAGAAGTAGCTGCAGTTTTACCCTGAAATGGGAGGTCGTAAGGTGAGGGTTACTCCATTATCTAGCCGAGTTTTCATTAGATTTCAGTGGGCGGTTGGACGTTGGCTGCCACGAAGTTGACTGAGCACCCGGGGTTCTGAGCAGGCTGTGTACGCTGCTCCCCAGAAATGTCCTTGCACCTCATAAGTTTACACACAGTGTGACCACAACAGGCTACCTTGGTCTTCGAGGTCGAGAGGTTTGGTGCTGATCAGAGATGTGGAGACCGCCACTGCAGTGATTTTGTAGAGAGCCTGGGAGACTTGGGGAGCCTAACCAAGTAACAATGGCACGGCAACCCTCGGGTCTCAGACTTCCGTTTGAGGGGAGCGATGTAAACCACCAGACTGCACTGTAGTAACTGGAAGTTAACAGCGCTGTGGGAACCCAGATTCAATATTGAACACACTTTTCCAAGTTTTAGATTGACACGCAAAGCATATGTTACTTTTGTTAATCTAGGTTATTTCTTAGCCTCAAACCTCACGGATTCTTTTTTTCTGACATTTTACGTGTCTTTCATTGCTCCCAGCAGTCACATACAGTCCTACTTCTGAGTCATGTGAAGTCTTCTGAGATCTGTATCCCTTTACAAAATTACACATATATATATCCACATTTATGTAACATACGAACTTATGTTAACTTGGCTTATGGCCCCATAGATGGTAAACAGACATAATTATAGGTGGTTATCAAGTCAGATATGTTCAGAGAAGAGGTAATTCCTGCAGTAGGCTGGAGGATTATTAGTTTTAGCTGAAATGTGTTGGATCTGTTCTGGAATTGGAGTCTCGTATGATGAGAAACCCTAGGGAGTGATTGAAACTTAAAAATGGAGGTTCTTGTACTAGGAGAACACAATATTAGCACTGGGCTTTGCGGTGCGTAGAGTGAACTAAGTCATTTGTGAATAAGTGGAAGTATCCGACCTCCAATAGGTCGTATTCCAGAAACTTGTATTTCAGTCATGCGGTGTTTTAAATGCAAACTAATGTTGGCCGAATGAATTTTCATGTAGAAACAGGCTTGGAAGAGTAGATCGTTTTTCGTAGTGAACTCACCGATGCCTTGTTATTACTGAATACAAAATGCAGCCTGTATATGTGTAGCTGTGTTCGGTGGACTTCCCTGGGCTTCATACTCCTTAGCCTTTTCCCTGCTAGTAGTTTAAAATGTTTTAAGTTCATGTATTTGGTATTTCTATTTTTTATATCACTGAAACATTTGGAATAAGGTATGGATATTAATTAAGGTAGACCATACCTAAGATAATTGCATACTGCAATAAAAGAGAGGGATTGAACAAATCGGGAGAATTATAAATTGAGTACCATATACTCATTTTTAGAAAAAGCCAAGTTTATTTCACTTTACTATAATGATACTTTGACAATACTGAATCTTAAATCAATTAAAAATTAACAGGAATAGATTAATCTTGTAGGGCTTTCAAACAGAAATGCATGTGAATTCATTACCATATAGCTTCACTGCTCAGCTTTACCAACTGATACAACTCTCTCGATTAATGGGCATATAATTATGTTAAAAAGTTTCTCTAAATGTACACTTAATTTAACTTTCCATTTTGAGATAATTGTAACAGATTCACATACGATTCTAAGAAGTTACGTAGAGAGATCCTTTGTGCCCTTTGCCTGCATTTTCCTAGTGGTGACATCTCGTGACACGATAGCACAACATCACAGCTGAAAAGACGGCGCCGGTAGACGCCGCTGCGTTTAGACTTACCCAGGTTCGCGTGGGCTCGGTTCTGTGGACGCAGACCGCCCCGTCGCCACAAGGGTGCCGCCCTCGCCTTTGTGTGATGGGCGCCCCCCCTCTCGCCCTGCACCTTTGGCCCCGACTCGGCGAGCTCCACATCTGCTCTCCATCTCTGTGACTTTGTCATTTCAAGAATGTTACGTAAATGGAATCATGTGGTATATGACCTTTAGGAATTCGGGTCTTTTACTCAGCAGAATTCCCTTAAGATTTATCCAGCTTGTTTGTAATCACAGGTTTTGTTTGTGTTTTGTCGAGTGGTATTTCATGGTGTGGGTGTGCTACAGTTTAACCATTCACCCTTTGAGGGGCATCTGGCGTATTTCCATTTCTTGGCTATTACAAATAAAGCATCTATAAACATGTGTACAGGTTCTTATACAGTAGTTACATTTTAATGCATTTTATTAAATAAATACATTTCGCTTAGTAATTACATTTAATACATAAAATTACAGTTTGATAAGAAGCTGCCAAACTGTTTTCTAGAGGGGTTGTGCCTTTTTGCCTGAGTCTCAGCAACAGCGTACGTGAGAGACTCAGTGTCTCCGTGTCTTTGTCAGCATTGGTATTGTCGTTCTTTTTGTTTCCTATGAGGTGACACAATCTGGTATGGTTATTAATCAAATGGATGCTTTCTTTAAAAAAAAACTTATTTTTTGAGAGAGATGAAGGAGGGAGAGAGGGAGAGAAACATTGATGTGAGAGAGAGACCTCAGTCAGTCAGTTGCCTCTCGTACGTGCCCAGACCCGGGACAGAGGCATGTGCCCTGACCGGGAATGGAACCGGCGTTCGCTTTGCGGTCTGATGCTCACCCAGCGGAACCACACAACGGTCAGGGCTCACATGAGGACTTTAATGAGTTGTGGGTAGTAATCAATGTATAGTGTGGCTAAAATATACAGTAAAAAGTGATGAAACAAATCTGGAATATAACATTGAGTAAGATACTTTTAATGTATCGTGAATGCTACTACTTAATATAGAAGTTAATTCATACTTTAAATTTTCCCTTTAGTGTAGATAGGAAGAGGGCAGATATTACTAGTAGTACAAGTTTAATTAAACGTTCTAGAGAGTGATGATTTGCCTAGCACCACTTTAAAATGTATCACTTCATTTTCTTTATTCTCCTCAACCTCGATCTGTTTTTTTATATCTGAGAAGTAGAATGAAAAGAGATACAGAGACTTCCCGGATGTAACAAGTTGAAAGAGGAAAAAGGAGGAAAAGCAGGAGAGGGGTGGGGTGCTGGCTAGAACGGGCCCTGCTCGCGGCCTCCCGAAGAGGTAGAAAGACAGCAGGTGGTGAAGGGACTTTGTGTCACACTATTGGGATTTATAATGTGGAAATAACATCCGGTTTAACTTATACAGGTTCTTTTACTCTGCAAACTTATTTTCATTTTCTCTCTTGCCCACTTTAAGCCTATTTGCAACAGTTGCATGAGTATTTTCAGCCGCGGCCTCTCCTGGGGTTGCCCTTGGCGCATGAAAAAGCACCTTCATTTTTATTATCGTTTCTGAGCTCTTCCCGTGAACCAAGCACTGAACTCTAGGCTCTTTACATCTATTAACTTATTTAATTCTGTGTGGCACCTCTGTGTAAGAAACTACCCCCAAATTTAACAGCTTACACAGCAAACAGTTGTTGCTCCACCGTTTCCGGAGGTCAGGAATTGGGCAGTCGGCTGAGCTCGGTGGATCCCGCCTCGGGTCTCTCGTGAAGACGGCGTCAGGTCACTGAAGACTTGACTGGGGCTGGAAGGCCTGCGTTGACTCACTCACGTGGCTTTTGACACCGGACCTCTCAATCCCCTATATGGGCCTTCCCAAGGAGCTTCTTGATTGTCGTCAAGACGCGGCATCTGCCTTTCCCCAGAGCGAACGACCCAGGAGAGGCTTCTTCCGCTGAGGGAGGCCCGGTGCCTGTTTTGACCTGGTGTTGGGAGCCGCACACTCTCACTCCTGCCACGTTCTGCTCATCTGCAGTCAGTCACTGAGTGGGACCCACGCTAAAAGGAAGTGAATTAAGTTCCACCTCATCAAGGGAGGGGCAACAAAGAATTCGTGGACATGTTTTAAAATTGCCACAAGTGGGGCCTAGCTGGTGTGGCTCACTGGGTTGGGGTCAGCCAGTGACCCAAAGGTCACTGGTTCAGTTTCCATGCAGGACACATGCCTCGGTGGTGGGCCAGGTCCCTGGTGGGGGGTGTGCGAAAGGCAACCAATCCCTGTTTCTCTCCCTCTCTTCTCTGCCCCCCTTCCTGACTCTCTGAAAATAAAGTTTAAAATACCTTTAAAAAAACCCTGCCACAAGTGGGTACTGTTATTTTTCCAGAGGGGGACACCTCTGAGGGGAGGGGTTAAGTGACTTGTCCCAGATGCATTGAGTTGCAGAACCAGGATTGAAATCCCAGCGGCCTGGTTCCACGTGAATCTTTTTCTTTTTAAACTACATATGCTTTACTGCTCGAGTACTTAACCTCTTAAGCGCATATTAAAATGTTAGAGTTACTTTATTTCTTCTTCATACTCATCCATATCTGTGTATGTACGTGCATCATAAGGCTCTTTTATGCCTTGCTTCGAGTACCGAGATTTTTACATTCCCGCCTGGAGTTTATTCTGCAGATGCTTGGTCATCGTCCACTTCCTAGCACTGAGATGCTTGCCACTGTCACACAGGGAAGAGCCTTCATTTTTGAAGGTGAGCTGACCTGGCCCCAGAGATTTTAAGGTGGATATTGGGTTGTTTCCCACGAGTAAATACGGGGAAGCAAACCTTTTCTCCACATCTCTCCAGTTCTGCAGTCCTCACCCCTTCTCTGTTGTTGGAACTATGTGTGGTGCGTTGTGATGGTTACTGAGAATGCATGGCAGATTGGAGCTGACGGTCCCTCAGGTGGAGTTCGTCCACGACTGGCAAAAGCAGTGCATGCTGCAGCGATTTTCAACCTTTTTCATTTCACAGCACATAAACTAATTAATAAAATTATGCGGCACACCAAAAAAATACATGTTTTGCCTATCTGACAAAATAGGTGTAATTTTGATTGGTTTGCAAAAAATAGTAGTAGTAATTACCTACACTTTTGCTCCAAAGTGACTTTTAAGAAATCAGTTGCCTATACTTGTAATATAAGGACTTCTGGTACCAGGAATTAACCAATCCGACACAACCTTCTTATGTGACGTGACCAATAAGATGCAACTGCATTACATGACCTGTAGATTTATGGTTCATGACAGGGCATTCACACTGAAGGCAGTTGTCTATTTTTCGACAATCTAAGGGGAAAGAGGTCAGTGCCCCTGACTAAACAGTCAGGTGTTGCATGTTATAAAAATTCTTGCAGCGCACCGGTTGAAAATCACTGCCTTAGAACCCTGGGCCGTGGTGGGTCCATTATCTGCCACAGTCTACTTTTTTTTTTTCAGGTGCTTTAAATGACTATAAAGATGTCTGTGCTGTCTGGCACAGTTTTTTCTGTGTAGTTTGGGAGAGGTGGAATGACTTTTTTGTTTGAATAGCAGATCTCTGCTTTGTTAAATAACAGTCACCCAAGCAGTGCAGAAAGAGGAAGGAGACGAGGTCTCGGAATTTTGATACGATGTTTTTCATATTCTCTGCTTCTGTGTAATTTTGGTAGGCCATGGTCAAGCCTGTGTTGTGGGTAGGCCAGGTGGTTTTTTGTTTTGTTTTGTTTTTTGACATTCAACTTAGGCCACTCAAATGGATTAAAATTCTAAGGGCAAGTGCACTTTCAGGCATTAGAATGCAAACTTCTGTTTACATTACACTGGATTAATATATACATCTTTAAATCTTCACGTTTTAGCAATGTAAGCAGTGTAATGGAGTGAAGAGTAGGATTCCACTGGCTAACCAGATAACAGAAGAAGCCATCAGAAAGTTGACTAAAAGAAATAAGGAAGCCAAGGTGGAGTAAAAACAGGGCCAGGGTTAAGCAGTAAAGCTTCCTGCCTTTACCGGGAACTAACTTCTTGTTGAACTCCAAGGACCTGACAACAGTGTATTGTGTTGACAGCGTTCAGTGAATTCACTAACAGTGAGGAAAAGATCTCACAGGCACACACTTACATATCTGGTTTCTTATCTAGGTTAACCCGAACCCTAAATTTCTGGTTTGCCTTTGCTACTAAAGGAATTTGTTTTGTTCTGTTTCATTTTAAGATTTTACTTACGCATTTTCTGAGAGGGCAAGGGAGGGAGAAAGAAGGAGAGAAACATCAATGGGTTGCCTCTCTCTTGCCCCCAACTGGCCACCTGAGGACCTGGCCCACAACCCAGGCATGTGCCGTGACCAGGAATTGAACCAGCAACTTTCGGTTCTCGGGTCAGTGCTCAGTCCGCTGAGCCACACCAGCCAGGACAGAAATTTCTTAATAATGAGGTTAGGTGCGTACATGTACAGACACATCTCCTAGGCAGTTTTCAAACTCTAGAAACTTTCTTTGTCTCTTATCCTTTTATACTAATGTATAACAGAGGTAAGAGGTGGCCTAGATTGGACTTTGGTCTTAAGTCCTGTCAAAGTGAGAAATTATGAGACCATCTGGTTATAAGTCAACACTGGGAATGAACCTAGTTCATTAAGCACGATATACTTAGTAATCACCTGCAGTTCCCAGTTGTCTGCATGTTCTGAGCCAGCATATGTGAGTTTACGGGATGCCACACTCCTCCTCCTCCCACATGTGCTCTCCCATGATTCTTTCTTCCTTTCCCGATCCTACTGGAAACTTTCTGGTTACCTTGGCAAAAGGACCCGGTTTTCATGGGCCCTCAATCAAGGTATACATTTGGTCATCCTACAGATACGGTCAACCAACCGAATAGAACCCAGGACAAACACTGGTGGGCACCCTAAAACCAGGGAGGTGTGCATTGTGGGAAATTATGTGGATTTTTCCTTTAGAAAGAAGAGAGCTATTATCAATTGAAAGCTAAAACGAACCTGTGTTTAGTCAGTCCTTGGTGTCTGGAGCAGCCTGGACTCCTGAACCAAAACATGCCTTCCTGGGGCTAGAAAAGGGGTGAGTCTTCAAGTGCAATAGATGGCCATTGTCAGGAAAAAGAAACTTGACCATCTGCTCCTACCGGAAGCCAGTGCCAACAAAGAACTGGAAGTTGACCAAAGGCTGCTCAGATTCTACCGAGTTGCAATCAGAATTATAGGCTTGACACTCCATTTTAATGATTGTGATATTCTGTTTCCATGGTGGCAAGACATGAATGGGAAATCGCAGCAGGCCGGCAAAGCCACCTTTGCAGGTGAGATGGCCAGTGGTCCTCAGAGTTCACTCTTGCACTTTGCTGTTGCAGCTGGTGCGTACAGAATAAGCAAACAGCTAATCTCATTTGCACTTTATTTTAAAAGCATGAAGCAATTTAACCATTATGTGAAACTTACCAGCAAGGCTCTGGAACACCCCTTCCCTTCCTCACCTTTCGGGTTAAAAATACCCCCACTCTGTGAGCGTTAGGCTGTACAGAAATGGGGAGCTCTGTTGAACTTCTCCGTCCCTGAAACCAAGTTTGCACAGTGCGGTCTCTCAGAGAAGAGAGGGCACTCGCTTGGGTGTTGGAGAGTGAGTGGTCACAAAGCGAGAACACCCTTAGACTGCAGCTGGGGCGGTCCTGGTCCTGTGGCCTTATCTCGGAGACACTGGTGCCCCTTTGAGGTTAGCTTGGACTTTCAGAGTGTGAGGAAACACTGGCTCGTGGTCAGAATTGAAGTGTGGAGCAGGTACGTGGATGTGTATTCTACGAGATCAAGCTCCTCCCTCTGGAGCAAGGCTAGACGGGAAAATGAAAATTCCTGAGTACAAGCAGGCCTAGGCAGGACCTGAGGTCCAAGGAAGGAGATTCCTTTGGGTTTGTATTTTTCTCTTAAAAAAAAAAAAGTTTATTGTTACAAATGTTTTAAATGCCAAAGTGTATAAATATATAAAGTGTGAGTTCTATGAACTGCACACACTCTCTCCACTGTAAACATACAGAGCTTCCCTACTATTAACATGTAGGGAATTAGGTATACAGAGGTATACATTGTTTCAAGACTTTTTTAGACTTGAGCGTATACTAAGTTACCAAAAAGCACTGAAAGGATTAAACTGGGATTATAAAGTTTCTAGTGTTTGCTTTTTTTTACCGAATGACTGAGAACTTCATTCTATATCAGTAGATGCAGGTACACGCCTACCCATCATTTCACGTGTGCTCACTAGTGAGCTTGAGCACCCGTTTAAAAACTCTGTGAACGACATGCATTTACACACCCTTGTTGAAATTGGGCTTGTTTATATGTAAGTGTGTTTCAAACATAAGTTGAACTGTGAACAATTTTATGGGTGTTCATGTGCGGATCACCCTGTCCTTCAAGGTGGATGTGTAGTCCTGAAGTTTTTGGTGGTCTTGGGTGGTTTTGTCTTTTACATTTCTCTGCCTTGATTCTGGTTGTTTTTGTCTCATTTCTCTTTCCTCTCCTAAATTGCCATTTCTTACAACGTTAACCTCTTTGGCCTTTCGTCATGTGTGTTTTTCGTTTGATGTTGTGGTGACTGTTCTGATATGACTGTGACTGGGAAATGTGGTCCCTTGATCTCTCCGCTGTGTGGTCA
>PVKM010036063.1:0-14787 GCA_004027735.1 Carollia perspicillata
CTTGTCCCTCTGACCCTGTGAGAACACAACTGTTAGGAAACAGGAAGTTGGCTTTTGTCAGACAGCAAATCTGCCAGTACCCTGATCTTGGACTTCACAGCTCCCAGAACTGTGAGAAAGAAGTTTGTTGTCTAAGCCACCGGGTCTCTGGTACTTTTATTACTGCAGCCCAAACAGACTAAGGCATTATAGTACTAATTTCTTTGTCTCCACTCAAGGTTGCACCAATATCATGCCTTAATTTTAAATTTAAAAATGTGTCCACTTATATTTGTTAAACTAAAATACTGATTTAATTATAACTAAAATAATTATTTCAGCTTAATTATCAATAACAATTTATATGGGTATGACTGTAGCTCATACTGTCTATATAAAATGTTTTAAAAAATTACAATACTCTATCAATACATAGAAAAAAGTCAGTTGAACTGAAGCAATCTACTGACACTTTTAGAGTCACTGAATCCATTATATCAGTGATGGATTTAATGTAGGACACCAGAAAAATAAAATGCCCAGCCCACACACTATAGTGCGATGATAGCATACTAACGTAATTTAAATGAAATTTAGTCCTACTAAAAAAATACATTGTGCTTAATGGAAAAGTGCTTTACACTGCTTTGGCTCTCAAATTAATTAAAATTAAATAAAATATTAAAGCTCCGTTTTTCAGTCTGCCCTGCCACACTTCCAGTGTTCAATAACCACATTTGGCAGTTGCTACTGGATTGAGTGCCATTCAGAGAGCAGAGAAGGCAGGTCTGGGGCGCCACTAGGAGATGTGCAAGTTGGAAAGAGGAGCCATCACAGAAAAGATGTTAGTTTGGTTGTTGTGCCATGCTATCTTCCCTTTGCTCATCCCTCAAGAAAATCTGTTTTTTTCACGGCCTGTAGAATTAGGTTCAATGATTGCTGTTGGCTATTGGATTAGCCTTCTCAGACTGCTGTAACAAAATCCCCCTCCTGGACAGCATCTCTTCTTACAAGGAAACTGACCCCATCCGCTCAGGCCCCACCCTCACGATCTCCTTTAACCCTAATCACTTCCTCACTCCACTTACAGCCACACTGGGAGTTGGGGCTTCAACATACGAGTGAGCAGACACAAACATTCAGTTCATAACTGTTACACAGACCAATGGAGCAGGCATATTTTATTTTATTCGCTTACCACTTAAAATTTTAGGAGTTTTGTTTTCTTTTAAGAATTTTGTTGACTGGAGAGCCACAGAAAGGTGGATCCAATGAGAAACAACAAGCCGGTCCAGGATTTTATAACAAACTATCTTAAGTGGTAAGATATTAATCTGGATTATCCCCCTCTCCTCGCTCATCCTAGTAGTGGCATCTGAGTTCACAGGTTTCCACAACAGCGTGACACGGCGGATGGGTGCAAGGTGAGCGTCCACTCAAGCAACTCATCCCATCTGTTCTTCGCTCATCTCATAACCTAAAGAATCCATGTTCAGGTGCCCTTGTTCTCCGAGATCCTGTTTCTGGTCAACACAGGCTGCTCTGTGCCTACCTCATGCCCACCACAAAGCCTCATGGGCAACCCACAGCGCTATCTGTGCCCTTGCACCATCACAGATCAGAGTTGGGGTACTATCTTAGACCCTTTTGCCTAAACATGCCCCTGTTTCCATTTCGCTGTGACCAGTGCTGTCCTGTAAGACACTTGCTGTCTCCCTCAAATATACCCTTAGCAGTTGTGACAACACACTTACTTCAACATGCTTACTTGGGAGTTTCAATCCAGGCAGGTAGGAAGAATGTCGATCTCCTCAAGAGCCTATCACAGTTGCTCACCTCTACTCTCCTCATTAAATCCTCTCAGATATCACCCCCCCCCACCCCATCCCTAAATGGGGTAGAGTTTCTACCACCCTTGGCATAGCCTGGTCTTACATCATCACATATGTCCCCCCGACACATACCCAGTGTCCCGCGTCCTCTAGATCTGCTTTTACCCACCTCATTTTTATCAGTAAAAGTAGAGTGGGAAGTAGGAAGAACAGTAAAATGAAAATCTGCATATCCTCCACCTAGATTCAACACCTGTTAACATTGTGCTACACCTGACTTGAGCAGGTTCTCTCTCTCCACAACTTTTGTAGTTTTTTGAAAAAAAATTAAGATTTAGAAAAAGAATCAAAGATAAGCAATAAGGTAAGACAGGCTCTCAATAAATGGTGTGGCAAAACTGGATAGATACATGTAAAAGAATGAAACTGGATCCCTTTCTTACACCATACAGAAGAATAAACTCCAAAGGGGTTGAAAATTTAAATGTAAGACCTAAAACCATAAAACTCCTAGAAGAAAACATAGGCGTAAACTCTTTGACATCACTCTTAGTAACATTTTTTTGGGAGGACATATCTCCTCCAGCAAGGGAAACAAAAGAAAAAATAAACACATGAACTACATCAAACTAAAAAGTTTTTTGTACAACAAAGGAAATCATCAACAAAATAAAAAGACAACCTATTGAATGAAAAGAAGATGTTCCTCAATTTTATATCCAATAAGTGTTTAATATTCAAAATACATTTAAAAACTCATATAACAACCCTCCACAAAGAAACCAGTCCAATTAAAAAATATGCAGAGGACCTAGAGACATTTCTCCAAAGGGGACATACAGATGGCCAATAGACACATGAGAAGATGCTCAACATCACAAATCATCAGGGAAATGCAAATTTACACCACATCGAGTTATCACCTACACCTGTCAGAGTGGATATTATCAGAAAGACAAGAAACAAGAAATGTTAGCAATAATGTAGAGAGAAGGGCAGCCACAGAAGCGTGTGGTTGGTGGGAATGTAAACTGGTGCGGCCACTGTGGGAAAACAGAATGGAGGTTTCTCAACCAATTGAAAAGAACTAACGTACGATCCAGCAATTCTATTTCTGGATATTTATCTGAAGAAATCTGAAACTCTAGCTCAAAAGGATGTATGTACCCCTATGTTTATAGCGGCATTATTTACAAGAGCAAAAATATGGAAGCAAACTAAGTGTCCATCAATGGACAAATAGATGAAGAAAATGTGGTACATATGTGCAATGGAGTATTACTTAGCCATAAAAAGACTAAAATGTTGCCATTGGTGACAATATGGATGGATCTAGGGGGAATCATGCTAAGTAAAATAGTTATAAAGAGAAACACAAATGTCATGTTTTTTCACTCATATGTGGAATCTAAAATGAAAACTAAACAAACAAAACCAAAATAAACTCATAGCTACAGAGAACAAATTGGTGGTTGCCAGGTAGGAGAAAGATTGGACGGATGGGTGAAAAGTTGAAGGGACTCAGTAAAAATTACTAGTTGTAAAAATAGTCTGGGGATGTAAACTACAGCACAGGAAATATAGTCAATAATATTATAATAACCATATATGGTATCAGATGGGTACTAGACTTATTGCTGTGATCACTTCATAAGTTATATAACTGTCTAATCACTATTTTGTACACCTGAAAATAATATAATATTGTATGTTAACAGTAATTAAAAACAATTTTTATAAAAAATAAATTTAAATTTAAAAAAATTTAGGCTTTACCTTTACAGAAAAATTTAACAGACAATATAGAAAGTTCTCATGAACCCACATCCCACTCCCACTCACAGTTTCTCCTATTATTAACATCTTACACTGGTGTGTGCATTTGTCACAATTGATGAACCAATATCCATACATTGTTATCAACTAAAATCCACAGTTTACATTAGGGTTCACCCTTTGTGTCGTGCAGTTCTATGGGATGTGACTAATGTATAATGTCATGTGTCCACCCTTACAGTTCCACACAGCATAGATTCACTGCTCTAAGAATTTCCTGTGCTCCACTTAATCACCTCTCCCCACTCCCATGTCACCCCATCACTCCATCCCCACCAAACTCCTGACAAACACTGATCTTTTTTTATTTCTTTATAGTTATGCCTTTCAAAAATATCATATAGTAATCTTCTCAGGCTGGCTTCTTTCACTTGAATATGAATTTAAGATTCATCCATGTCTTTTCCTGTCTTGATAGCTCATTTATTTTTATTGATGAATAATGTCCCATTGTATGAATGTACCACATTTATTCACCTATTGTAGGATGTCTTGGTTGCTTCCAGTTTTTTATAATTATGAGTAAAGCTGCTATACACATTTGTATGTAGGTTTTTGTGTGGAAATAAGTTTGCAACTAGTTTGAGTAAATAGGAGTGTGACTGCTGATTTGTATAGCAACATCATATTTAGTTTTTTAAGAAACTGCTAAACTGTCTTCCAAAGTGGCTGTACCATGTTTATTCCCGCCAGCAATGAATGAGAGTTCCTATTGCTCCACATCTTTGTCAGCATTTAATATTGTCAGTGTTTCGCATTTTAGCCATTCCAATAGGTGCAGTGGTGTCTCATTCTTGTTTTAATTTGAAATTCCCTAATGATATGTGATGTGACACATTTTTTCATATAATTATTTGTCATCTCTATACCTTCTTTGGAGAGGTTATTTGTTCAGATATTTTGCTCATTTTTTAGATTGTTTGTTTTATTATTTTGCTTTAGAAGTTAGTTCTCTGTACACTGAGATGCAAGCTAAGAGGTTTGCAGATATTTTCTCCCAGTCTATAGCTTGTCTTGTGATTATGTAACAGTATCTATCACAGAGCAGGTTTACTTTTAATGAAGCCCAATCTGACAACTTTTTCTTTCATGGATTATGCTTTTGGTGTTGTAGCTAATAATTCATTGGCAACCCCAAGGTGACCTAGGTATTCTCCAGTTACTTTGTAAGAGTTTTACAATTTACTGATTTATGATGCATTTTGATTTACTTTTTGTGAAAGGTTTAAGGTTTGTGTTTAGCTAGGTTCAGTTTTTTTTGCATGTGGATGTCCAGTTGTTCCAACACCATTTGTTCAAAAGACTATCCTTTCTCCAATGAACTCTTTGCTCCTTTGTCAAAGATTCGTTGACTACATTTGTGTAGATATATTTCTGGGTTCACTATTCTGTCGATATATTTGTCTGTTTTTTCACCAATACCACATTGTCTTTAATTAATGCAGCTTTACACTAAGTCTTGAAGCTGGGTAGAATCAGTCCTCCAATTTTATTGTTCTCCCTTAATATTTTGTTGGCTATTTTGGGGTCTTTTGTCTTTGCATGTAAACTAAACTCAGCCTGTCAATGTCCATAAAATAACCTGCAGGGACTATTTGTTGAGATTGCATTAAATCTATAAATCAAGCTGGAAAAAACCAGTGTCTTAACAACATTAATCTTCCAATCCATGCACACAGAGTGTCTCTCCATTTTAGATCTCTATTTCTTTCATCAGAGTTTTGTAGTTTTCCTAATATAGTTCTTGTCCATATTTTGTTATATTTATACATATTCTATTTGGGGGATGCTGATGGAATGGTGTTTTTTATTTCAATTTTTAATTTTTCATTGCTGGTATATAAGAAAGTCATTGACTTTTGTATCCTTGTATCCTACAATTCTGATCATCGATTTAGTTCCAGGAGCTTTTTGTTGGTTAATATTTTAAGATTTTCCACCTAGACAATCATGTTATATGTGAACAAAGACAGTTTTATTTCTACATTTCTGATCTGTATATTTTTAATCTCCATTTCTTGCCTAATCACACTAGCAACAACTCCCAGTACAATGTTAAATAAGTGCAGTGAGAGGAAATGACCTTGTTTTATTTCTTAGAGGGAAAGCATATGGTCTCTCAAGCTCTACCTGTTAAATTGGGGGAATAATTTTAAAGAACTCTGAGGGGTCTGAGATTTCACCCACTGACAGGCTTAACAGCCACAGTTTTATGGATGTTGGTAGATCATGGGTCAGAGACAAAGGACATGATCGCTCACAGCACAGCAAGTGGCGTGAGCTTATTCACACTGGTTTCTCTTGTCCCCAGTTCACATGGGAGTAACACAATGTCACCTGTATGGGTGCCACACATACAGTGAGTTTCTATCACACTTAAGGAAACCCAAGCTTAGGAAACGGAAATCTTTTATAATGGACTGCAAGGAAACCTGTTTGACTTTTGCCCCAGAAGGAGACATTATTTTCATTTTTACTTTTTAAGTATATTTTATTGATTATGCTATTACAGATGTCCCAGTTTTTCCCCCTTTGCCCCCTCAGCCTGGTACCCTGCTTTTCTCCAGCAATCCCCCACCTTAGCTCATGTCCATGGGTTGTGTATATAAATTTTTTGGCTTCTCCATTTCCTATACTCTCTTAACCACCCCCTTTCTATTTTGTACCTACCAATTATGCTTCATAATCCCTGTACCTTTCTTCCCATTCTCCCCTTCCCCTCCACCCCGCAACTGATAACCCTCTATGTGATCTCCATTTCTATAATTCTGTTCCTGTTCTATTTGCTTAGTTTGTTTTTATTTTTAGATCCAGTTGATAGTTGTGAGTTTGTTGTCACTTTAAAGTTCATAGTTTTAATCTTCTTCTTTTTCTTAAATAAGTCCCTTTAACATTTCATATAATAAGGGCTTGGTGATGATGAACTCCTTTAGCTTTACCTTGTCTGGGAAGCACTTTATCTGCCCTTCCATTCTAAATGATAGCTTTGCTGGATAGAGTAATCTAGGTTGTATGTCCTTGCTTTTCATCACTTTGAATATTTCTTGCCAAGTCCCTTCTTGTATGCAAAGTTTTTTTGAGAAATCAGCTGACAGTCTTATGGAAACTCCTTTGTAGGTAACTCTTCTTTTCTCTTGCTGCTTTTAAGATTCTCTCTTTATCTTCAACCTTTGGCAATTTATGATATGTCTTGGTGTGTTCCTCTTTGGTTCCAGCTTGTTTGGGGCTCTATGTACTTCTTGGACTTGTATGTTTATGTCCTTCACCAAATTAGGGAAGTTTTCTTTCATCATTTTTCAAATAAGTTTTCAATTTCTTGCTCTTCTTCTTCCTCTGGCATCCGTATGATTTGGATGTTGACACTTTTGGAGAGGTCCCAGAGTCTTATTCTCCCCTCATTTTTTCGAATTTCTGTTTCTTCATTCTGTACTGGTTGACTGTTTATTTCTTCCTTATGTTCCAAGTCATTGATGTGAACCCTGGCTTCCTTCCCTTCGCTGCTGCTTCCCTGTGGATTTTTCTTAATGTCACTTAGTGTAGCCTTCATTGCTTCCCTTATGCATTTGCCATACTCAGTGAGTTCTATGAGCACCCTTATCACCAGTTTTGAACTCTGCATCTAATAGGTTGGCCATCTCCATTGTGTTTAGTTCTTTCTCTGGAGTTTGGGCTGTATTTGTCTCCTTAATGGCAGCCACCCTGCATTTGTTTCCATGTATTAGGTAGAGCTGCTTTGATTCCCTGGCTTGATGCACCTGTTACATTGTAAGAGGTTGAACCTTAGGTATTCACCACAGTGGGTCAACCCACTCTGCTACTTTATGGCACTGTGTGTAGGGGAGGGGTTGAAAAGGGAACAATTCCACTTGCTTGGCCTTCACCCTGCTTCCAGTCATTTCTCCCACTCCCGCTAGAGGGGGGCAACTGATACCCCTCTAGCTTTTGCCCTGGTGGTGGTTTCCAGAGTGGGTGTGTTTATGTATATTCTAGGACCATGGGAGCCTTTTAAACAGACTCTCCTGAGAGGCTGGCAGTATCTTCTGCTGCCCCAATCCCTACTGGTTTTTACAGCTGGAAGTTATGAGGCTTTATTTTCCCATCACTGGAACCCTGGGCTGTGCTGTCTGGCCTGGGGCTGGGATCACTCACTCCCCAGGTATCCCTCCCAGTATTTATCTGCCACACATGGAAGTGGGACTGCCCGTTCTGCCGTCCAGCACCACCACTGCCTCACCACCATCACACTGTGTCCTCTCCAGCCCAGCTCCCTATCTCCACCCCATCTACCCATCTGGATGAATATTTCTTCTTCAAATCCTTAGTTGTTGGACTTGTATACAGTTTAATGTTCTGGCAGTTCTGGTTGTTTTTGTTTTGAGGTTAACTGTGATCCTTCTTATGGTTGTGTGAGGAGATAAAGAGTGTCTACATATACCTCCATCATGGCTGGAAGTCCAGGGAGACATTATTTTTATTATGGTACACTTATAAAAGTATTCTTTCTTTGACTCACAGAGAGATACTCTATCTTTGAAGGCTGTGTGCCTTAAAAATATTGTTTGGAACAAAAACTGCTAGTGCCCCGTGCAAAAATACAAGCATGAAAGTTGTCTCCCACAAAGGTTACACATCACCTCTAAATACTTCAGCATGTACACTCTAAAAATAAAGAAATTCTCATGCATAATTACCATATCATTATCACAATTAGAAATTTGACAATGATTTCATAATATCACAATTTCCATAAGTCATAATGTCCAATCCATATTAAAATATCTCCTATTAGCCCAATAACCTATTTTATTGCTTTAAAAAACACCAAAATAGAATCCTATCAAGGTCAACCTTTACATTTGGCTGTCTCTTTACTATTTTTTTGTCTAATACTGCTCCTTTTCCATTATTTTTCCCAGGGTAGGGGGAAGTCCCATATTCCGACTTTGTCTGAGAGCTTTCCCCTGATATAATTTAACCTGTTCTTCTTACCCATATATTTCTGATAAATTGGAATTTGTGTCTAGAGACTATATCAGATTCAAATTAAGCCATTTCAGTGAAAATACCTCATAGGCAATTTTTTAAAAATACAGTGAGAGCTCAGTTAATGTCAGGGTTCCTTGCTACTAGTGACATAAAGTTTGATTACTTGAATAAGATGACAACTGCAAGATCTCTCCTTCAAAGGTACCATCTTTTTTTTTTTAATTTGTTAGAAATTTGAGATGTAATCCTTTTGGCATCAAGTAAAAAGCTTATTCTCCAATAGGTTTTAGCATCCATTGATGATTCTTTCCTGAATTAACTATTACACAGGGGTTAGGCTTTGCTCTTTATCACAAAGTCAAGCTTTTAACATTTTTTTTAAGGGAGAATGAAAAGAAGGGAAGAAGTAACAAGTCTCTCTTCCTGTAAAAATGTGTTTCTTGCCCTGGCTGGCGTGGCTCAGTAGACTGAGTGTCAACGTCTGAGCTAAAGGGTCACCAGTTTGATTCCCAGTCAGGGCACATGCCTGGGTTGTGGGCCAGGTCCCCAGTACAGGGTGCATGAGAGGGAACCACACATCAGCGTTCCTCTCCCTCTCTTTCTCCCTCCCTTCCTCTCTCTCTAAAAATAAATAAATAAAATCTTTTTAAAAATGCCAGCTTCTTAAAATCAATAGCTGCGCTTTCAATATGTTACTTGGGGATAGCACATTAAGAATTTTACTCTTTTCTTAAAGGTCTTGTGCATCCACCCCACCCTGGGGCCAATGAGACCTGGCCTGAGTCTCAGCAGTGGAAAGATTATAGAATAAAGAGGAATTGTGGAGAAGGAAAAACACATAAGGGACTATTTTAAGTATTATCTCCAGCTATAATTAGATAGCAATCTTTTCAAACGGTAGAGTTAGAAAATCATCAATGAATGTTAAAACCAGTGGGCAAAGGTTGGATGAGAAGCACAATTATTTACACAGTCTTGGCCTACATCCCTATAAATTACTTTAATTTATGAAGTAAAAGAAGCACCTTGAAAATTGAGTAGCTTTAAATTGCTCAAAGTTAACGGTACCAATAATAAGACAAGCTGAAGGCAGGTGCACCTGGGCTACAACAATAGTTCTGTGATTTTCTTCCCAAAATGCAAACTCTGGACTTAATTAGACAAATCCAAGTTGAGGCCATGCTAGGTAACTCTTCAGTGCTCTTTTAAACACTGAGGTCAAGTATGGCAAAGATCAACAGAAGAACTATTTCAGATTAAAGGAGACTAAAGAAAGAGGCATAGCAACTAAATACAACATGTGATTCTGGACTAGAGCCTTTAACAAGAAGAAAGAAGAAGAAGAAGAAGAAGAAGAAGAAGAAGAAGAAGAAGAAGAAGAAGAAGAAGAAGAAGAAGAAGAAGAAGAAGAAGAAGCCATAAGGGACACTACTGAGATAATTTGCAAAATTGGAATATGGACTATAGATTAGAAAATAATATCATAGCCATGTTAAGTTTTCTGATTTTGGGAATTGTACTATGATTATGTGAGAAGATGTCCTTGTCTAATAAAAGATGCTCAGATGTACTTAGGGATAAAAGGACATTTACCAACTTACCCTGAAAAGGTTCAAAAGTCTGTAGGCATAAATATATTTTAGAGAACAAAAGAATGGATATAGGAGGCAAATACAAACAATTGGTGAATCTGGATGAAGAGTATTATGTATGATTCTTGCAACTTTCCTTTAAGTTTGAAGTAATATTATTCCCCACCACCACCATAATAAGCTATTTCTACATCTTTCACTTTCCTTACTCTCTGCTCTAACATTCAACCAGGACTTGTTGGAATACCTTGGCCTAGACACTTTCTCTCTGTAGGCCTCTGATTCTTTTAAACATAAGCATAAAAGTGAAGTAGGCCCTTAAGGTTCTAGGATTTCCAGGACAGCCTGCCAAAATGGAAAAGTCTGGGTGTTTTCATTCACCTGTTGGAATTCTGCTATCTGCACGTCCAGTGTGGCCCTCATCTCCAAGTGGCCACCCACTTTTCTAGCTGATGCGCAAACTCCCAGAGTAAGTTGAGTTCATTGTTCTTGAGTTTCCTCATCTCAAGATGAATGAGGTAAGGGATGCAGACCCACATTTGGACAGGTGTACCCTCCTGGACTGTCAGGGTAGGACACTATTAGCCATTTAAGGTCTCATATTGGACCATCTTTGGTTTGATTTCAGGCTCACAAAGCAGTTGTTTTTTCCTTTTTTAAAAAATCACAAATTGGCTTTTTGTGTGGTTTTCCTAGAGAGAATGAACAGACCAATAGAATCAAACCTGTTTGTCTTGTTCTTGTTCTCTGTTGTATCCACAATTCCTGGTGCAAAGCTTCATCAAGTGACTGAACACAAGCTTTGAGCTGCTTGACAGTTACGCATTCATGATACAAATCAGTACATTGACTTTCTGGGCTATGCGCTGGGCCGAGAGAGATCAACTATCCGCTGGATGATGACAGAATTATGATTCAGAATTTACAAAGCTGACAATCAACAGATGTTCATGACATCACCAAGGTCTTGACTCCCCAGGGCCCACACCGAGTTACACGCTGACCCTCCCTTACGGCTCTTCCATCTTGTGCCTCATTTCTCAAACTGCTGACTGGACAGAGCACCAAATGTTAGGTCTACACTTCTGCACTTATTCATATGCGCCATATTTATATTCTTTTCTGCTAAGACTTATTTTTGTAAATGTAGGAGACTCTCAGAATGAAAAGATAGTCTGTACAGTTCCTTCCTCCTTCATAGTAGGATAACCACATATTTGTTTCTTGTTGCTGCTTTTTGGTTTTGGTAGTTTTGATTCTCTTGACTCAATGGGTGACTTATGGCTTCGGTACTTTACAATCAAAATCAAGAATTACCAGACTTCACTGTATAGTGTTTTTTTAAACCAGCAGGGTGGGATTATGTTGAGAACCAAAGAGGAAGAGGCTGAAGTTGGTGTTCTGAGTTAAAGAGGTAACACTGGCTTAGTCTGGTGGGGCGACAACTTCCTGAGCCTGGGAAGAGAGTAAGAATGCTGTGCTTCCAAAAGTCACTGCCTGTGCTCAGAGTCCCTGGGGAGGGCATCTGTGGGACACCAGGGCATGTGGGCTCTAAGCGCTGCAGCTTGGAAGCAGCATTCAAGGTCAGAGAGGAAGACAGCTTAGAGGGGCCCTGTGGGGAGAGGAGAGCCCAACGGGTGGCAGAAGTCCAGGTCTATAGCACCATTGGCAATGATGGTGACTCCACAGGCTCTGCTCACAGTCTAGCACTGGGTTTGTCAAGAACTCTTATGTGAACACACGGGTTGGAGGCCACAAGGCCCTAATAATGACTGAAAACTGACTTCTTACCTACTCTGATGACAGGTTTAATTTGTCTAGGAAAACATTTTTCTTAAAATGCTGCTCAAATTTATTTCCACCATGTGGGAAATATCTGTGTATGTGAACAAGAGCTGGAAGGGGCTGTTAATTTGTTATGACTGTAGATGGTTTCCCCCTCTCCAGACTTGCTTTAATATTACTCATTCCATGCCCTGTGCTTTTACAATCATTTGTCTTCCTGACTAACATTATTCACAAAATAATATTCACATGTAACCAATGACTTTTAAATTACTTTGCTTTGACTTGTAAATCTCTTGTAAAAGCCTGTTTCCCATCGTGTTTATTTCAAGTTGGTAAGAAATTATTGCACAGGCCCAGCCCAAATCTGCCACCTTTCCCTTTCCTGAGACTTTATGAGTAACCAGTGGATTCTAAAGAAACCTTCTAGACAACCCATTGATAAGGGAAGCAATTAATTTTATCAGTTGTAAATTACTGTCATTAAATTACTGACATGAAAACAAGCCAATATTTTTATCTCTTCCCGTCTTCCTTCTCTTCCCAGGAGCCAGGAATGGAGAGAAACATTTGTTTAAAATGATAGCAAAGCAGTTAATAGTCGTGCTTATCGGCAGGCACTGCTGCTTCGCCGAGGCTTGTCCAAGAGTAAAAACAGCTCCGCTAATCCGAAAGCTCCTTTCTCCGTGTCTACTTGAGTGACTCTGCTCGTAGAGATGTCAACTGAAGATGAAATGAAGATGAATAAACTCAGCGAATTCATCAGTCATTTTTTCCACTGTGGTATTGTATCAGTAAAACAAGAACTTCTGATCATGAGCAGGTAATGATATGTTGAAATTCCACAAATCTAGCTTAATTTCACAAGAAGCTCTGGTGACACCACTGACAAGCTCACCTGTGTGTACCACTCCACCCACAAACACTTCCACAAACACACCTCCTTTCACTCCAAACACAGCTGTGATACGGGCAGGACGGGCAGGACTGCTTTTACCTATCAAGTGAGAGAAGCAACGTTTAGAGAATTAAAGCTGCTTGCCAAGGTCACAGTCAGCAAGTAGCCAAGGCAGGACTAGAAGCCAAGAATAATGACTCCCTTCCGAACGCTATAGACATTATGGCCTTCTGCTTCCAGGTTTGGCAACTGAGGGACTTGGTCATATAGGTCTTACTTTCATGCTCTTTTCCACAAGGAGAGCTGGAGTACGGGATTTGGGAATTGTCTCTGTGAAGAAGGACAACTACTAAGGTAAAATGGCAGTAATTCCCACAAGGAAACCATGGAGAAAGCATTATGGCCTCAGATGTCTTTATACAGACGCAAAAAAGACTAGGAATGATCACAGAAAACATGGAATTTTAACCCAAGGCAACTAATAGTCCTACAGACATCAAGAAAACTTGGTAGTTGAGGATCTCACTTAAAGTATGACCCAGTGGAAAGTCGAATCATTCAAAAGAAGTATCTAATAGTAGGGAAAGCAAAGTCACATGAAATTTGAAGAGGATATAGTCTTAATTGGAAATCCGTAGATCTGAAGTAGACACAGCAAAGGGCATTTAAGTGAAGCAAAAAGAGAGAAATTCTACCAGTGGAGTGTGTTCTTATCCAAAAGGCTACAGCAAACCTTAAGAAAGGCACAAATTTCACGATTCAACAGATTAAAAAAGAACTCCAGTTCCTTTTCATAAGGTAGCCCTCTAGACCCATAAAAACTTGCAGCTCTGTTGGAGGAAAAATAGACATTGGCAAAATTGTAAAAAAAAAACATGAAAACCACTAGACAAAATTCCAGCTCCAATCATTTCTGATTTCTCCCATGACACACACCCAAAATAATCTATGAACGTGAAGAAAGATTGGACACAGGCAATGTTCAAATTTGCCAAGTGGGGAGAAGGACAGATTCCAGAAACAATAGACCATTGGCAAGCAATTAAAATCCAAGCCCCAACTATTTAGCTTAGGGTTCGCCATTTAGAATGGAAAGCAGTGATCTTCGGTGGGGCAATATGAGTCACTGAAGCAAGCCTGGACAAGGTGACTTCATTTCTCACGGTGACTGGACTGACCGAGCAAAAGGGTGCAAGGATATAGAGGACTTGCCATTAGCAAAATTTCTGGCATTCTCTCACAATATTGGATGAAGTAGAGACATGAGCTGGAATGTTAGTAAAATGAGCTCGACCTGGAGCTTGTTGCACTTGCCCCAAGTGTGTTGACTGGTGTGCTCATGGCAACTTGGGTAGCAAAGGAAAGTTCTCTAGTTGGCCCCCAAGCTTGATCTTTGGCTCAATTTTGATCAAAATTTTTATTGATAACTTGAGTAAAAACATCAAAGCTGCAGTGTGCTAAAGCTGGTCTGTGAGAGAAGATCCTTAAATTTTCAGAAAATATGTGAGCAGGTTGACACCACAGGTTAGACTGTAATTGGTCATGGTGGGGTATTGAAACCACAGAAAATAGTGAGAGTTACAAATCAGTGTCTTGCCTTTCCCCTCTTCACAAGAGAAGGTTGGTAGATATTTACCACCATACCACTTAATAGAAAATAGGTATGCTAGTCAGGACTCTTTTTAACAAAAGCTAAAATTGGTTTAAGCAAACAAACACAACCCAGCAACTTCAAGTAATTGAAAAGTACAAGTTAAAGATGCTACAGGCAGAGTTGGAAGCTGAGCACAAATGATGTCACAAAGACTCAGCCTCTGTCCCTGCCCTCACCTTTCTTCGAAGTTGGCTTCATTCAATAGTAACTGAACATCTTTCATTT
>PVKM010036064.1:0-14880 GCA_004027735.1 Carollia perspicillata
GGCAACAGTGTGACTACTTGGCTTGCCAGACCCAATGGGCTCATTAAAGCTCAGTCTAGGAATTTCTTTTAATGTTCCCGCAAAGTAGATTTACAAAAGCGGATGTGATCAATTGCTATTCCTATTGTGTTTATGCAAATAATCAGGCCACATTGAAACTGGACTTAAGGCAATAAATGAATTGGTATTGATTTGGCTTTTTGATAAAAAATAAGGGTGATTTTAGGAGAAAAATATTTTCAGTAAAATCTGTTATATGTAATTATGGAAAGTAGACTCTAATTAAGAGAACTGCCTGTAAAATTTTATTTCTCTCCTAGTACCTAGGCTGGATCCTAAATTTTCCAAGTTTTTTTTTCAAACTAGTATTTTATTTTTCTTTCTCTTTGAGTTGGAATTATTGGGAACTACTGATGTAGTGTCAAACATACAGAATTTACCAGAGCACCTGATGATACTATGAGAGACATTTAAACTACAGACAAAGAGGATCTAATAGATTGTCACCCCTTAATTTTATTCCAGCAAAAGACTTGTATTTGGATGTCTTCTCATCAACACTCTTGCAAACTCAGAAACTGGTATGATTTTCTGTGTTCATTAACTTTTGTGTTCTTTCTGTTTTCATAGAATGTATACTGTAACCTTGTTTACCTCATTCAGTGTCAAATTCTTGAGGGTTGTCTGGTTGGATTCTTCAGGAGCAACACCTTCCTCCAATGGGCGGGCATGCGGGCTGCTGTGAGCACCCAGTCAGACTGTTGGGTCTGCACAGAGTTCCTGACCACAGCCCCTGCAGGACTTCCCTGGGAAATCCACTCCACCAAGCAGACAAAGTGGAATTGCCAGCAAACATGGAATGACTCCAACACCCTCTAGAATCACACCATTCCATCAGTGTTTGTGCTCGTACAGGAACAGGTAAACAAGTAAACTGCAGCTTAGCTATGCAGTTTGGGACAGCTTAGGGTGGTTGGCAGCCCAACAGGTAGAGGTGCAGCAACCTGTGCCGCTGTGTATTGAATGCCACAGTGGAATCACCAGTGAAACTTGCCAGCTAATGGGCTGGACCACGAGCCCTCTGCCAACTCATCACCATCCTGATAGCAGAGGATGCCTGGGGGAAAGAGAATGCTTCACGCGGAATGGGGGCTCACCCTTTCCATGGGGAACCTTCTGGGCTTTCAGACCTTATGGGTGGCCCTACCTGCCCTGCAACTGTACCTGGCGAAAGCCTACATCCTGGGTCGAGTGATAGACATGCTTCTCAATATATCCCCCAGAACTGAGACGCATGTCAGCCCCATCACTTAGTAAGATGAGCCGGCTGGTGGGTCTAACCCTTTTGCCACATGTGTATCCTCTGTGGGAATAATCCTCAAGCACAGTGCCATGACTGTTTTAGCAAATCATATTGCTTTAGCTCTTCACCACACTAGATATGCTGTATCTGCAGTGTCTGAGGAAGTCTCACAAATGAGAAGTTATTTTGCAGGACCTCATGGCCTCAGACCTCTTCACGGCAGCCCGGGGGGAAATTTACACACTGAGTGTTGTGTGTACAGCCCTGATAACTCTCATAATGTGTCTCAGGCCCTGGCCGCATTAGGTGAAATTCTCTGGGTAGCTGCTGGTGTCATGTCCTCCTTGACATTCTCAGTCTCTGCCTTCTTCTCCTCCTCTTAGGGTGCAGCCAATACTGTATTTGTGGCATATGGTTGCAGTGCGCCAATGCTCTCATCTCCCAGGGACTCCCTGCCTGGAAAAACTAATATGAAGATTGTGAGGTAGAGGAGAAATGTTGGGGTGGAGTATGGGGGTAACTCAGGACATAGCCCCTCCACCTCAGAGAACAGGTGGTTAACTGGCCAGCAGCCATAAGAAATGAGTAAGATGGGCTGTATGTGGAGTCCCAGGCTTCTCAAGGCTCCTGTGTTTATCACAAAACTGTAGCTTACCACAGAACCCTGCCCACTGTCAGTGTTCCCTCTCTAACTCTGTAAGGAGGCCCAAGGCTGGAGATGGGGTGCAGCCTCTCTTGCACCGATCTGCTGCCATTGGCACACCTACAATGTGAGTAATGAACAGCTTGTCCCTATCTTCTAGTGCTCCGGGTGATTTATTAGAATATCACAAACACTTAGGCAGCTATTTGTCTGGGAGCTCCTGTGTTATGATATGGAATATTATCCAGCCATAAAAAGGAAACCCTGCCAGTTATAATAGCATGGATGGGCCTTGAAGGCATTATGATAAGTAAAATGAGTCAGATTGAAATGGTATATACTGTATGATCCTACTATACGTGGAATCTAAAAAAATTAAAACTCACAGAAACAGAATGGATCGGTGGATGATAGAGGCAGGACATGGGGGTTGGGTGAAATGGGTGAAGGGGGCCGAAAGGCACCCACTTCCAGTTAGAAGACAAGATCTGGGGACATAATGCACAGCAGGGTGACTTTATTTAACAATACCACTGAATGTTTGAAAGTTGCAAAGAGAATAAATCTTAAAAGTTCTCATTGCAAGAAAAAAATTTGTGAGGTGATAGATGTTAACTAAACTTATTGTGGTAGTTATTTTGCAAAGTACACATACATCAAATCAAACTATTATCTGTATATGTCTCATTGCATATTATATAGAATCTCTGTTTATACAATAATATAATATAATGACTACAAATATATAGAATATGTAGAATGTCTAACTATATTATAATTAAGACATATCATAAAATTATATTATAAATATTATATATTATAATATATAATTGTATGGATATATCATATATTATATTATATTATATTATATATTTCAAATATATAAACTATATACAAAGTCAAATTAATACAATGTATGTGTTGTGTCAAAAAGAATAATAAATATTTTCTCCACAACCTTGCCAACACTTGTTGTTTGTTGATTTATTAATGATGGCCATTCTGACTGGTGTGAAGTGGTATCTCATTGTGGTTTTCCTTTGCATCTCTCTGATGGCTAGTGATGCTGAGCATCCTTTCATATGTCTATGGTCCCTGTGTATATCCTCCTTGGAGAAGTGTCTGTTCAGGTTCTTTGCCCATTTTTAATTGGATTGTTTGTCTTTCTGGAAGGGAGCCCTGGTGCATTGTTGGTGGGAATGCAGGCTGGTGCAGCCACTGTGGAAAACAGTAAGGAATTTCCTCAAAAAATTAAAAATGGAACTTCCTTTTTACCTAGCATTTCCACTGCTGAGATTATTTCCTAAGAATGCTGAAATACCAGTTCAAAAGAACCTATGCACCCCAACGTTCATAGCAACACAATTTGCAGTAACCAAGTGCTGGAAGAAACCTCGTTGCCCATCAGTAAATGAGTGGATCAAAACTGTGGTACATTTACACAATGGAATTCTATGCAGCAGAAGAAAGAAGGAGCTCCTGCCTTTCGTGACAGCATGAATGGAACTGGAGAGCATTATGCTAAGTGAACTAAGCCAGATGGTGAAAGACAAATACCATATGATCTCACCTTTAACAGGAACCTAATCAACAAAACAAACGAGTAAGCAAAACAGAACCAGAGACACTGAAATAAAGAACAAACTGACAGGGACCAGAGGGCAAGAGGAAGAGAGATAATGGGGGAAAGAAGGAGGAAGGGTCATCAAAGAATATGTATAAAGGACCTGTGGACAAAGCCAAAGGGGGAAAGGATAGAGGGTGGGAGGTGGGGGTGGGTGGGGCAGAGGAAAGAGGTGATGGAAAAATGGAGGCATGTATTTGAACAACAATAAATTTAGAAAATTCACAAAATAAATAAATAAATAAATAGTGAACCAGAGTTTGGAGTTGGGCAAACATTCTGTAGCTAATTCCTTTGGCTGTTATCTGTTCCCTGTTTCTAATGTTATTTACTCTAGAATATTACTGCACACAATACTTTTACATTCAATTTCCATAAGAGTAGGAGGGAGAAACTTCCATATAAATAGAGCTTGTCACATATGTTACATGAAATCTTTGTACCTAAGTTAGATTACCTATTAAATGTTGAGTTTTTCTTTTCTTTTAATTTTTTTCTAAAATATTTTTGAATAGATTCTTAGAATAACTTTAATTTTCTCTTTGCCTTAACTTCTTGGTGGCTTGACTTAAATAATTCCAAATCATGAATATATATATATTATATATATACCCATATATATAATATATATATACTATTTGTTTCCCCCCAAATGCAGAGAACTTCTAAATGCAAGGCTAGTGCTAGTGAGCATGCATGTGCTAACAACTAAAAGCAAACAGGAATAAAAAATGCATACCTGCAAGGCATGTTTAATCTATAAAGTTAGACCTGTATTGGTAAGGTTATGTGCCGGCTAACATTCCTCCTACTAATTTTTAATGAGACGATCACAAACATGGAAACTGTATCATATTCCCAGCAATGTAAGTACAAAGGAAAATGGGCTAAGACCAATTTAGAGTGGTCTGTGCTCTCAGAAGTTTTCCCGGAAGTCGGTAGGAGTGGAGTACAGGAGACATCTTACAGAAGAAAACTGCAGAGAACCCATGTTTCACAAGAGTGATCTGAGTGATTTAAAAGAAAATAGAAAGCAAGATATGTATAATACAGAGACTGTGTAGTCACTAGAGCTTAATAAACAGATAATTTTAAGAGACAGATAATTGTAGACTCTTGCATGAATATAAAAACTGTTATTGTTCTTTAAGAGTCTTTTGGGGGCTTCTTAAAAAAGCTCCAGTTTGAAGAGCTACTTAAAATAGATATCTAAAAATAACAAGTAATAAGATCAAACATTTAAAAAAATATTTATTGTGTCTTGGAACATCACCTGCATATTCTTTTCAGGGGAAAATATTTTTGTAAAAATATTTGTGTTTTCCTCTCTCTCTATATATATGTGGGTGTGTGTATGTGTGTTATAGATATATAGAAATACATTTACTTAATTAAAATGCATATAAAGGAAAAATAAAATCATATACATTTTTTGTACTTGTAGTGAATGGTTTTTGTACTGATCTCTGACTGAATCAGGCTACTAAATGATGAAAACAATGCCTTAAAGCAATTAAAATGATACTTCTCAAATATTTTCTAGGTCCAGTATTATTAAAGCAACTAAAAGTAGTTTTTCCAAGTCAAAAACTATATATTCTCTTAGAAATCTCTCGATGTAGAACACTCCGGACACCAAAGTTGTTTTCCACTTCTTTGAAGGAATCTATTTCTGTGTATCTGTGCTGCTTCGGAACTCTTTAACGATCTATTAAATGCAGTAAATATTTTCACGTGATTTGGAGGACGGGAGTAAAACAGTTATTGATTTTTACAGTCAGATGGTTAGAGCAGGTGCTTTTGTATCTCTCAGACATTGTCACTTCTCCGGAGCTCACTCAGTGTGGGACAGCAGCTGGGCCTGCAACCGCTCCCCCTCGGACCCTCCTCAGCTGTGCTGACTCCTGGCTTCGGCTGTGCTCGGCACTGTCAGGGGGACAGCTTCCCCTGCAGGACACCCGAGGGTCCCTGTCCATCCTCATGGCTTTCAGTGTGGTGTGCCCAGGGGCTCCGGATCATGGCTGTGGGGTTAAATTTGCTCTATTTTCCCCACTGTACATTCATTCATCTCCCCTTCTCATCTGCCAGCCTGCGGGCCTCAAGCTCCAGCAACAGAACAACAGTCTTACAGGTTTTAAGCCACATCCATAATGGCTTAGCGGTTCTGCTTTTCTGGTTGGACCACAACTGATCCTATCATAATCATCACCAGAAATAATTCGTAGAGCAGGAAAACAGCCCTAAATATACTTTAATCTGACAGAATAAAGATAAATAAAAACAATAGCCATAAAATATTTTGTTTATAAGAATCTTTATTCCTTGACGTTCCTGTTTAAAGATTCCAAACAGCAGAGTCAGTAATTAAGCTATTGTTCTCAATACCAAAAATAACTTCCTTTGTGATTTGGACCTGAGGTTCTGAAAATTCCATCTCGCCTTGGTTGGCTGCAGTCCTACCGAATTCTACAGATCACTAAGCCACTAAAGAGACCCCGGTGGCAAGAGAAAGAGGAAAAGATTTGCTGTTTCCTGTTTGCTTGCTGTTCTGTAAGTGCTGCTTTCACAAGGGCTGGCCGCTCTGGCAGCGGCAGTGCGCTGCGGCAGCCAGCTTCGGTTAATCCTCAAACCAGCCTGCCAGGCCTCTCCCGGGAGCCAGCCTGCTAGTGCTGCCCCTGGGTGGAAGCCTTGGCTCTCCTAGGTGGTCCTTTCTTTTAACCTCTGAAGCACTAGCAAACTTCCTCAACTGGTTTATTTTTCTATTTTGAATCCTAGGGATGGTAGCTACTTCTTGTGTTAGCTCAACGTCTTATTTTTTCAGTAGTCCAACATCTGTTTAACCAGTTCTTGCTATTTAAAGTATCTCTGTTGAAAATACTTAAAGAGTGCCTTTCGAATTTCTGACTAGAGCCTAAGAGATAGAAGACAAACACTAATTCCTTTTCATTACAGTATATTATATTGAAATTACATTTACTACTTTTTGAAATCGTAAACCATAAACTAAAACTGATTTCTTTTATAAAGAAACACGAAACAGTATCATGACCTTTGTTTAGGTAGTTAACAAAAAGTCACAATGCTGGGTTGAAGTGGAGCAGATTATTTTCACCTGGTTGTAGATGATTACAAAATATGTAGCTGAAGGTTTTGATCCGGGTTTCCCTTTCCAGAGTCCATTGTAGGAATCCATACAGTTGTCAACTTTTGGTTGGGCACATGGTTCATTTTTTTTCAATCCGATTCTCCATTAACATCAATATATATAAATGTTTACTTTTATTCCACTATGACTGATTATTCCACTGGAAAGTTTTCTTTGAGCTTATTCTTATGTCTAAAGAAAAAATTATCACTTAAAATGTTTTCAGTAGGAGTTACATTGAAATCATTAGTATGTTAAAACAATTGTCTATTAAAACATCATTTAAAGGAACAGATAATTTTGACTGCACTTTTAAATTTTATACTAGGTAAATATTCATCTTGTTTAAATCAATTGCTATATCTGTACTGGTTATTTCTAACCAAATTTTTCATATGAACAGACCATATTTTAACCCTTTGTGAAGGTGTTATTTTTACAAAAGTTTCATCTGAACTTTGTATTAAGTAACCTATTAAAATATCTAGGTATGACACTCCATCTCTAGGATGTTTTGAAGCAGAATGGCTAAAATAAATGCATTATGCTCTGAATATTTTATGTATATTATGTATGACCAATATATAATATCATTAAATGTTGACTTTGCTGGGAAACAATTAGAGTTATTCATGATGTGTGTGCTTACATGTGTGTGTATGTATGTAAGAAAGAAATAATGAAGTTATTTTGCAAAATAATGAATTTGCAAGCTGGATGCAAACACTGAGGAAGTAAAACATTGCCATTCAGACGTGAAGGAAAAATGTCAGTTTCCCACAGGGCTTGAAAAACAATCTTTCAAAAGTTCAGTCATGTCCATATTAAAAAGCAGTGATTTTTAAATGAATTAGACTATTGGTAATATCTGTATAGTTAATTCTAATTGTGTGGAATTTTGGAATCGGGTTCCTAAAGATACAAATCAAGTATTTCCAATTATGAATCTTGTTTTCCAAATTGTAAACATGTTTAAGGGAAAAAAATAGTATCACAAAAGAAGTCTTAAAGACTTGAATACAAAATTTTTAAAGTTGCCTCAAGATGAAAGATAAGAGCATTAGGGAATTTAGGGAATTTAGAACGTAAGTGTGAACCAGTTGTGCCTAGAGTGAGTTAGTAGTTCAGAGTGTTACCTCAGGACTTTTTCTATTAAATCTCTCCCTCTCTCCCTCTCTCCCCATATTTCTCTCTTTCCCATCAGGTTTGAGGATGTGTATATCCACACAAGAGGCACAGAGATAATGTCTTCTGACATATATATTATTACTATTATTACATGGTCCTTACTCCTTATAATTTCATGTTAAGAGAGAGGCTTCTAGTCCTACTTTCATATATCAGCTTTTACTGAGGAATTGTAATTATCTGTCTTTGTATCAAGTGATCTTCTATTGGACCAATCACATGAAAATGAGGAACACTGGCTAAGTCTGGACCATGTGTATAACCTGAAGTCAAACTACAAATGTCCTCTCCGTCCATATTAACTTTTCAGATAATACAAAGAGGCCTGTACTTTATATTACCTTGATATGTAATATGTACTACTTAACTTCATATTACCTTGAAAGAATATGAAAAATAGTTAGAACTAGCTGGCTTTTGTATTAATAAATGAGGAAGTCATTTATTCTATTTAACATACGTTGTCAAAGTTCAATTGCTCTTCCCCCAAGTTTTTAGGTCTCCTATAACAACATTACTAACCCTGTGAGTAAAGGTTAATGTTATTTAACCTTACCATTTATACTAATAGAAAAAAATATGTTATAATTTTACAGAAAGTACATGAGCTGATAAACTGTATCACTTTCATTAGCTATTTGTCTGTGTTATAAATGTTATTGACAACTTCTGTGCTGGGCATTTAACACAGCCCGGGTAGCAACTGGTCGAAAACAAGATCCAAAATTTTACAAATCCAGAGTGTCTCATTATAAATTACTCACCTGGAAATATTTCACATTAGGAAATGTCGAACACCTAAATGTTCTGTAAGTGGGAATTGAAATACAATAATTTCATAAAGATTTTGAAACTATTGTGCAGGAAAATATTATTATCTAAGTTCCCACAGCACATACCATATGAGCCATTGTTTATTATTTCTTAATATTACTAATTTTATTATTCATTTTATGTGGTACACTTAGTAGTTTTATTCAGACTATTGCCATTGTAAAATTTTATTTTTGATAGTTTTAATGAAATTTGTATTACATTGTGTTGTGTATTATGCATTTCTAGGGGAAATTGTTTATATTAGAATAAGAGGCTCTATATACACACTTAAAATATACTTATGAATTTCCTTTTTTATCATTTTTATTGTGATTCTATTACAGTTGTATCAATTCCTGCCCCCTGTTGTGCTCCTCTAATCATCCCAACCCCTGCTCCCACAGTCAGTCCCCACACTGTTGTCCATGTCCACGGGACATTCACACATGTTTTCTGTCTAGTCCCCTCCCCTACTTACCATGATTATCCCCTCCTGCCTCCTCTCTGGTCACTTTCAGTCTACTCCATGGTTCTATTTTGGTCATTAGATTCTTCTTATAAGTGAGATTATATGGTATTTGTCTTATACTGCCTGGCTTATTTCACTTAGCATAATGCTCTCCAGTTCCATCCATGCTGTTGCAAAAGGTAGGAGCTCCTTCTTTCTTCCTGCAGCATGGTATTCTATTGTGTAAATGTACCACAGTTTTTTTTGATCCACTCATTTACTGATGGGCACTGAGGCTGTTTCCAGCACTTGACTCTTGCAAATTGTGCTGCTATGAACATTGGGGTGTATAAATTCTTTTGGATTGGTGTTTCAGGGTTCTTAGGATATGACCCCAACAGTAGACTCACTGGATCAAAAACTAGTTCCATTTTTAGTTTTCTGAGGAAATTCCACACTGTTTTCCATACTGGCTGCACCAGTCTGCATTGCCACCAACAGTGCAGTAGGGTTCCCTTTTCTCCACAACCTCACCAGCTCTTGTTTGTTGATGTATTAATGATGACCATTATGACTGGTGTGAAGCAATATCTCATTGTGGTTTTCATTTGCATCTCTCTGATGGCTAGTGGTGCTGGGCATCCTTTCATATGTCTCTGGGCCTTCTGTATGTCCTCCTTGGAGAAGTGTCTGTTCAGGTCCTTTGCCCATTTTTTATTTTCATTTTTATTTTTTGAAGAATTTTATGTATTTCTTTTTAGAGAGAGGAACGGGAGAGAGAAAGAGAGGGAGAGGAACATTAATGTGTGGTTGGCTCTCATGCAACCCCCACAACTGGGGATCTGGTCCATAACTCAGGCATGTGCCCTGATTGGAAATTGAACTGGGACCCCTTGGTTCTCAAGCCAGCACTCAATCCACTGAGCCATACCAGGCAGGGCTTTTGCCCATTTTTAATTGGATTATTTTTCTTTCTGCTCTTGAGTCTTAGGAGTTCTTTATATATTTTGGAGATCAATCTCTTGTCCGAAGCATCATTGGCAAACATGTTCTCCCATACAGTTAGTTTCCTTTCATTTTGGTGATGGTTTCTTTTACCATGTAGAAGCATTTTAGTTTGATGTAGTCCTGTTTGTTTATTTTTTTTCTTATTTCCCTTGCCCTAGGAGATATGTTGGCAAAAATATTGCTAAATGGGATATCTGAAATTTTCCTGCATATGTTTTCCTCTAGGAATTTTATGTTGTCACAATTTATACATAAGTCTTTTATCCATTTTGAGTTTATTCTGGTGTGTGATGCAAGTTGGTGGTCTAGTTTCATTTATTTGCATGGACCAGTCCAGATATCCCAACACTGTTTATTGAAGGGGCTATCTTTACTCCATTATATGCAATTCATAATATTAAATTCCAAATACAAAGAACTCAGTATATTCTCCATGATAATAATTTAAGTAAAGCATATTTCAGTAAGGAATGTAAAATTATCTTATCCCAAATTGGTAATTTTACAAGTATTCTCTCTTTCAAGCCATTTTCCTCTATATTTTACATTGCATTATTTTTAAAGAAGATAAGTAATATAGAACATTTAAATACAGTGGCCAAATAAACAAAACACAATCAGTGACGAGAAATCAGTTAGGCTTCTTTCTGCATTGTAAGGGAAACTGTCCTACCTTTGACCCTTGATTCCACTGCCAAAGATTTACTCCTAATCAGTACATAAGGAAAGAATTTCTCTTCGTAAATGTTAAATCCAAACTCATTTTCTTCTGAATCCAAGAACCCCACAGCTTTTCCTTCTCGACATGAATGGCAGGATTGTGAAAGCAAACAGCTGTCCTTCCGTTATTTTTTTCCATTACATGCTACAGACTGTCATTCGCTTTATAAATTCAGATTGAAGTGAACGGTCTGAAACAGTTCAGTTCAGGGTCAAGCTCCTCGAAATAGCATGAAATTGTGCATTGCTGGAAATAGAGGGTTTAATCTTTGTGCTAAGGGTCATAAAACTGGATCATCTAGTATTTCAACCATTCCTCTTGTGCTGCAGCCGGTTCCCAGACCATCCGTACGTTTCACTGATTGAAAGGAGAAACCATCCTTTGGTTAAAAGAACAAGGAGGGGAAAAGCTGTACCTACCTACTACTTGGACTTGATTTACTGAAGTTCTGCTTCACTGACATATTCAATAAATGGCAATTAGTCCTCGCAGAGTTAATATTCAAAAGCTTATAATTACTGAAGTGAACTCTGTCCAATTCAGTCATGCAAACTAGGACAATATATTGACGTGCATGTAGTACATATTTTAGTGACATTATTTCTGTTTGATTTGATGTTCTCTCTGCACAGCAATGTTTCAGCAACTCTAAAAATGTCCTCTTTTGTAGCTCATCACACAAAAATTCCTCTCTCAATTTTGGGACATAAAAAAATAAGACTCAGAGAATTGGTCTAGGTGCTGATAACAGTTTTTATTATACTGTATCACTTGACATTTTGCCTGAATTCCCCTTATGTTAAAAGGTAGAATATTATAGTGAGAGTTACATTGCATTTTCTAGTTTGGATTTACTTTGGGGTATATCTGTTAGAGAAAAAAATCGGTTTATGTTTTTTTCTTAGTTTTAATAATCAGGGTTATGTGTGCATCGTGCAGATACATGCACACACACAGAAAAAATGATAAGGTCTCCTATGATCAGCCACTTAATGGTGTTTCTGGTCTAAACTACCCTTTTATTTTTAGAAAACAAAAAGATTATTTATGACATTCTATGAATCTGAGATCATATACTGAACTTCTTTGTATCTTTAAAAAATTATTGAATTTATTGGGGCAACATTGATTAGTAAAATTATGCTTCAGGTGTACAGTTATATAATATATCATATCTGCACACTGTATTCTGTGCTCCCCACTCCAAGTCAAGTCTCCGTCCATCACCATTTATCCGCTCTTTGCCCTCTTGTATCTCTCCCACCCCAACTTCCCTCTTGTAATCACCATACTGTTGTCTGTGTATGTAAAAGTTTTGTTTTGTTTTGTTTTTTCTGCTTAATCTCTTTACATTTTACATCCAGCCCCCAAACTGTTTCTGTCTGGCAGCTTTCATTCTGCTCTCCATATAAACCTGTTTCTATTTTATTTCCTAGTTTATTTTGTTCATTAGGTTATACATGTAAGTGAAATCATGGTACTTGTCTTTCTCTGACTGGCTTAATTCATTTAACATAATACTCTACAGGTCCACACAAACTGAAAGGTAAGATTTCCTTCCTTCTACAACCAAGTAGTGTTCCATTGTGTAAATGTACCACAGCGTTTTTATCTCCTCATCTACTGATGGACCATGGGCTGCTTCCAAATCTTGGCTATTGTAAATAACTGCAACGAACATAGGGTTGCATATATTCTTTTGAATTAGTGTTGCGTGTTTCTTAGGATACATTCAGAGAAGTAGAATTGCTGGGTCACAAAGCAGTTCCATTTTAAATTTTTTGAGAAACCACATACTATTTTTCACAATGGCTATGCAAATCTACATTCCCAGCAACAGTGCACCAGGGTTCCCTTTTCTCCGCATCCTTGCTAACCATCACTGTTGATTTATTAATGATAACCATTGATGTTAATATGCATTACTCTGATAATTAGTGATGTTGAGCAACTTTTCATTTATCTATTGTCCATCAGTATATCCTCTTTGAAAAAGTGTCTATTCAGGTCTTTTGACAATTTTTAAATTGGATGGTTTGTTTTGGTGATGTTGAGTTGTATATGTTCCTCATGAATTTTGGATATTAAGCCCTTATCAGACATATGATTGGTGAATATGTTCCCTCATTCAGTGGATTGCCTTTTCATTTTGTTGATGGTTTTCTTTGCGAGGCAAAAATTAGTTTGATGTAGTCCCATTTGTTTATTGCTTTTTTTGTTTCCCTTGTCCAAGCAAGGTGTCAGAAAAATATGTTGCTATGAGAAATGTTTGAGATTTTACTGCCTATGATTTCTCCTAGGGTTTTTATGGCTTTGAATATAATATGTATGTCTTTATCTTCAGTTTATTCTTGAGCATGAAGTAAGAAGTTGGTCTAGTTTCATTTTTTGCACGAATCTCCAATTTCCCAACACCATTTATTGAATTGATTATTTTACCCCATTGTACGTCCTTGCCTCTTTTGTTAAATATTAATTGACATAAAGTTGTCAGTTTATTTCTGGGCCCCCTACTCTGTTCCTTTAATCTGTATATGTTTTTGTACAGCATGTACCAAAACAGTACCATGCTGTTTTGATTACTAGGGCCTTGTGGCATAGTTTGTTATTAGGTAGCATGATTTCTCCAAGTTTGCTTTTCTTTCTCAAAATTGTTATGGCTATTCAGGGCCCTTTGTGATCCTATATAAATTTCTGAAATATTTGTTCTAATTCTGTGAAATATGCCATTGGTATCTTGATAAGAATTGCATTGAATCTATAGATTGTTTTGGGTATATGGGTATTTTAATGATGTTAATTCTTCTTATCTGTGAACACAGTATATGTTTACACTTATTTGTATCATATTTAATTTCTTTCTTCAGTGACATAATTTTCTGAGTATAGGTCTTTTACATCCTTTGTAAATTTATTCCTAGGTATATTATATTTTTGATGCAATTATAAATGGGATTATTTACTTAGCTTCACTTTCTGCTAGTTCATAACTGATGTATAAAAATGCAACTGATTTCTAGATATTTATCTTGTCTCCTGCTACTTTACTGAATTCATTTATCAGTTCTAGTATTTTTTTTGCTGAAATTCTTAGGGTTCTCTCTATATAGTATCACATCATCTACAAATAATGACAGCATTACTTCTTTTCAATTTTGGATACTTTTTATTCTTGTTTGATTGCTGTGCCTAGGACTTCCAGTACTATGTTGAATGAGAGTGAGAAAGTAGACCTCCCTGTTTTGTTTCTGATATTGAGGGAAATGTTTATAGTTTTGGACCATTAAGTAATGTTTGCTGTGGGTTTGTCACCTATAGCCTTTATTATGTTGAGTTATTTTCCCTCTATCCCCACTGTGCTAAGAGTCTTTATCATAAATGGCGTTGGATTTTATCAAATGCTTTTCTGCATCTTTGATATGGTCATGTGATTTTTATCCTTCCATTTTTTATGTGGTGTATCACATTTATTAATTTGTGGATAACATAGCAACCTTGCCTCTCTGGAATAAATCACAATTGATCATGGTGTTTAATCTTTTAAATGTATTGTTGGGAACCTATGCACCCCAATGTTCATAGCAGCACAATTTACAATAGCCAAGTGTTGAAAGCAACCTAGGTGCCCATCAGTAAATGAATGGATCAAAAAACTATGGTACATTTACACAATGGAATTCTATGCAGCAGAAAGAAAGAAGGAGCTCCTACCCTTTGCAACAGCATGGATGGAACTGGAAAGGATTATGCTAAGCGAAATAAACCAGGCAGTGAAAGACAAATACCATATGGTCTTACCTTTCACAGGAACCTAATCAACAAAATAAACAAATAAGCAAAATATAACCAAAGACACTGAAATAGAGAACAGCCTGACAGTGACCAGAGGGGAGAGGGGAGGGAATTTCAGAGGAAAAAGGGAAGAGTTTACAGGAACAAATATAAAGGACACATGGACAAAAACTAAGGGGAGTGGAAATGGGA
>PVKM010036065.1:0-14933 GCA_004027735.1 Carollia perspicillata
TATATATATATGTATGACATCTAGCTACCTATTTATTTAATAATGTTAGTTATAGTTAGGAAAGTATGATCTCTAACACCTAGAATATGACTTGCATGTTGTGGAAGTTAAATAAATATTCATTAAAATAATTCATTATATATAAGCATATATTTAGATGTACATTATTATAAAATCAACATGGTGTACTATTATCACTTTAAAAAGATTATTGTTGTTCAAGTACAGTTTTCTGCCTTTTCCCCCCACCCCAGCCCAACACCTCAGCTCTCCCACCTCCCTCCCCTTTTTCCACTCCCCCTCGTTATTGTCCGTGTGTCCTTTATAATTGTTCCTTCAAACCCTTTACCCTTTCCCCCTGAAATTCCCTCCCCTCTTCCTTCTGGTCACTGTCAGCCTATTCTCAATTTCAGCATCTTTGGTTATATTTTGCTTGCTTGTTCATTTTGTTGATTAGGTTGCTATTAAAGATGAGATCATATGGTATTTGTCTTGTCTTTCACCTCCTGGCTATTTCACTCAGCATAATGCTTTCCAGTTCCATCCATGCTGTTGCAAAGGGTAGGAGCTCCTTCTTTCTTTCTGCTGCATAGAATTCCATCATTTATGTGTACTATAATTTTTTAAATCCATTCATTTACTGATGGGCACTTAGGTTGCTTCCAAGACTTGGATATTATAAATTGCGCTGCTATGAACATTGGGGTGCATAGGTTCCTTTGGACTGGTATTTCAGGGTTCTTAGGGTATAATCCTAGCAGTGGAATTGCTGGGTGAAAAGGCAGTTCCATTTTTAGTTCTCTTAGAAAATTCCATACTGTTTTCCATAGTGGTTGCACCCGTCTGCAATCCCACCATCAGTGCACTAGGGTTCCCTTTTCTCCACAACCTCTCCAACACTTGTTGTTTGTTGCTTTGTTTATGATGGCCATTCTGACCAGTGTAAAGTGGTATCTCATTGTGGTTTTAAGTGGCATCTCTCTGAAAGCTAGCAATATTGAGCATCTTTTCATATGTCTCTGGACCCTCTGTATGTCCTTTTTGGAGAAGTGTCTGTTCAGATCCTTTGCCCATTTTTTTAGTTGGGTTGCTTGTCTTCTTAGAGTGGAGTCATGTGAGTTCTTTATATATTTTGGGGATTAAATGCTTGTCCGAGGTATCATTGGCAAATATACTTTTTCATATGGTTGGTTCTCTTTTCCTTTTAATACTGTTTTATTTAGCCATGCAGAAGCTTTTTACTATTATCATTTTTTTTTGTAAATCTGCTTCATTACTCTAAGAACAATAATATATTGAAATAGTTTTATGATTTGCGTGTATTCATGTTAAACTTCACAATTATCCTTATTTCTGAAAGGGGCCAATACTTCTTACTTTGGGGTTTAAGAAACTTTCAGCTGAATTAAACTGACAAAGAGACAACCATGTGGCTTGCATTACAACATTGAGGTACGGTGGGCTAGTAGGTTTTCTCTCGAATCTCTGAAACAGTTTTAGAGACATGGATTTCTTCTTTGCCTAAAATCAGCCTGAATGTCCCTTGTTTCAGTGATTTTTGACTGTATAACAGAGTAATTTGTAATTCAGTGGCTTAAACATGATTTTTTTTTGTTTCTCTCAGTTGAATTTGTCAGGAATTCACAGAGATTTGGTTGTTTATTTGTTCACCTGAGATTAACTGGGTGACTTGGGGAGTTCAATGCTTTGTGGGGCTGGTCTGGAGCTACTCTGGCCCTTTCATTTTACCATGTAATCTCAGGTCTCTTCATATGTTCTCACCATCAGGGTAATCAAGTTTTTTTGAGTAAGTGTTGTCTATGAGCTTTCCAGGCCGGATCAGAAGCTATACATTTTTTTTTAATGCTAAGGCCAAAATGGGTGTGGGATCATTTCTGCCACACTTCATTGGTCAAAGTAGTCAGAGGTCAGTCCAGGTTTGAAAGTAGGGGCCACGAACCCCACCTTATAATGTTCTATTTTCAGCCATCTCTAAGTTGTCATATTGAAAATAAGTAAATTCAATGATTTTGCTTTCTATGAAGGAAGAAAAATAATTTAAAAGTTACCTAAAAATGAGGCATATGTAATGTAACTTCTGAGTTATTGGTATTTCATCTTACATAATGCGTATTGATATAGATTGTATTTTAAAGGAAATAGAAGAAAATAGAAGCATACCCTAGATTTGCTCTTCTTCCATGCCCAAAATTTTAGGAGCAAAAATAAATCTAGAGGGGCTTAATTTACATATGCTATATTGTGAAATAGAGTGAAAGAGCAGCACACATTATTCCTAATTAGGTTATAGCCTGTTTTCTTTTTTCTTTTTCTTGCATTAACTGAATGTTCGAAGTACATCATTGAAGAACCAAAATAAGGGAATCCTATTCTCTAATCATCTTATATTGGACTTATTCTGTCTTACACATTTGAGAATACCAATAAAAAGAACAGCCATTTATTGATTAAAAAAGATTTTATCTAAGTTTTAGCTTGGCTGTAATTTAATTTCTTCTGCTGTTGAATTTCTGTAACCTTCTGCAACCTTCATATTCTGTTTGGAGTGTCTTATTTTCTTTATTTATTTATTGAAGCCAATTTAAAGTAGTCTGTTTTCTAGCATCTCCAGAGAATATTTGAAAAGCTATCTTCTTAATCTTACTGGATTTCATCTTTTGATTATGTGTATCTAAAAATGGGCCACAATGCCTAGGTTGGCTCAAACTGACATTTCATTATTACATCAGTAAAGATGCTTCACTGTTGGGGAGTTTTCAGGAAATGTAGTGATAGTTCTTTATATTTTGGAAGATTTCATGAGCAAATGCTTTAAAGATTCCCTTTTCTATTTAATTCAGAGGTTCAAGAAGTGTTGAGCAGGCATGGTACATATTTTTCGTTTTGATTTTTCTCCTTATTGTTATGGGCAGCAACATGAAATTTTACTGAGTACCTTTTTGGGGCTTCCTATGCATTTCAGATTCTAATCTTTAATCTTACTACATTCTTTTTTAAGCTTATTGGCTGTCATATGTGTCTTCTGTTTCCTGACAACTCTTTATTTTAATCATGGTGCATTTAGAGACATTTTCTACTAGAGATAAGGATCAATAGAGAGAGATGTGACCTAAGTTTGATAGAAAGGAAAGCCAGATTTTGGTGATATTTAGTGAGATGAGGGTGACAGGTAGTAAATGTGATGGTATAGAGGGAATAAAATGAGCCAGCTTGCAAGAAAATGCAGAAAAGCATCATGTCCATTTTCTTCTGTCCACTTCAGCAAATTGGAAAGAATAAAACTAGGAAAGATATGAAAGATAAAGATAAAGTAATAATAATGAAAGTGATAAAAAGTAGAAACTGTAAGGGAGTCAAGGAGAGACAAAGATAAAAAGCATTTTAGCTTGACCTAATTTTGTAAGTATTTTAATTTATCCAAACAGCATAGTACCAAATTTGGTAGGGTTTTATATTATCTGCATTCTGATGCATTTATTTGATGCTATAAACCAAAACAGGAAGTAATTATAAACATTATTTCATTATATTCTATTGAAAATAATCTTTTATGCTTTAATTGTAAATTTTTATAAAATATAAGAAGTCTATATTTCCATTTAGAAATCAGCCATAATGAAAGAAAAAATATTGTGATGTTAAAAATATAGCTATATTATTAATATAATGTTTAGTTTTTTGTAAGTGGTGACCATTTATTTTGATTCTGTCTTCAGCATGATATGGATTTTCTGCCAAAACTACTCTGGGCACTATAATTTGGGTCTCAGGTTCTCATTGAAAGATAGATGACATCTTTCCAGCATAATCTGATGTTTAAAAACAGTATAATAAAAAAGAAATTCAAAAAATTTATTCTTGGTATACAAAGCAACTCTATGGGTTATGATTATGGTTCAGGCATATACAGGGGAATAATCTTAGGCAGTACCTTCCTCAGGCCAAATATGTAATGTGCATTCTGTCTACTCAACATCATGGTCCTAGTTATTACCATTGTAAAAGCAGACGCTTCCTTAGAGAAAACATTGCTGGAATCAAGCATAGTTTAATACCCAGTTCAAAAAAAAAAAAACATTTTAAATCACAGGATTGAAGATGCATAATATACAGGGTCTACCAGAAGTAACACCTGCTTGAGTGTGGTTGGTAGGGCAATAATATGAGTGTAGTAACTTATAGTTTTAATTTGAACATTTCATCTAAAATGTCATATGGTGTGCTTGAGTGTGGTATTGTTATGTTACACAATTACGTGCTTATGATTTTGTAATAAAAGATTTTGCAATAAAAAGGGGCACTATTGGTGCCAGACCCTGTATACAGGCAGTGTGGTGATTGCTGGGGTGGGGAGAATGAGGGGGAGGCAGCAGCAGGAGGCTAGAGGAGGGATCAGTGGTGATGAAAGGAGACTTCACTCAGGGTGTTGAACACACAATACATTGCACAGGTGATGTGTTGCGGAACCGTGCACCTGAAACTTGTATAATTTGTTAACCAGTGTCACACCAATAAATTCAATAAAAAAGAAAAAAGGAATTTCACTACTGCTAAATTTATGAAAAAGGACAATTGCTATTTTTCAGCTTGATAGATAAAAAGGGGCACTTTAAGAGACCTACCACTCTAAAATATTTAAAAAGCTCCCTGCAGAGTTTTTACATGTATTTGTGTTCACTGAGATGATTTATGTACTCAACTCATTAAAGTATTTTAAAATGATCTTTAGCAAGGTGAGCCTTAGACAAGAAAATTAATTCAGTGCTGAGAATATAAATAGAATACTGTAATCATAAAAATAATAGAAATCAGCTCTTTCTTATCCAACACAAACTCCTTTAAAAAATCGGCCATCTTCTTTAATTACATTTTTATTGTGTTTTTTATTTATACCATAGTCCTCTGCTGGGTAAGCTTATAATTGCAGACAGGTCTACTTGATGTATTTAAATTAAGCTCAAGTGGACACAAACTCACAGAATTTTTTTCTTTTGTTCAGCAACTAAACAAACAAAAAAATAAATCTAGTTTTTAAGAAAATATAAAACTTTTTAATGGACTAGATATATTGCCATATTTCTGCATACTGAGTAAAGGAAAAAATAAAAGATTATTTATATGCCAGACATTGTGCTAAATGTTTTGCAAAATTATCTTATGGAAGAAATATTGCTGGTCTCTTAATTTTGCTAGTATTAGACATTCCAGCATATTCAGAATGATAAGGTTCTTTATTAGCTCTGCACTGTGGAGTGTCCAGAAGAAGAGGTAGCTTCAGTTTTGAGAAGTTCCAATGACAACTGTATCACTTAAGGACAGATTTTTTTTTCATCCCCAATTCGCTGAACTCCATAGTATCAGCATCATGCTAAAATAGCCCCCCTTCTGTATGGAATAGCATTGGTAACAACTCCTAGTATTGCATGCTTTTCCATTTATGTCCAGAGAAAGAAATGTTTTCTTTGTTCCAACATTGCAGGTGTTCTTAAATTATTCTATTTAGATTGGTTTGAGTTACAGATTCACTCCTGACTCCCTCATTTTGGTCAGAAGGATGAATTGTGATAATTAGTCAAGGTACCCTAGGCTATTTGGGGAATTGATGGTTACCCAAATAAAATTAGGATGTTTTTAGGTAAGGATAATTAGAAAATAGTGATTATAAGAAATGTTTACTGCAATATTAGGATCTCTTTAATAAATAAGAAAACAAAAGTTTCAAGAAATTAAGCAACTCAACAATGTTTATTTACTCAAAGTTGAAGCCAGTTCTGTACTTAGAGTTTTTCAGGACTCCAATCCCATAACTTCCAACTCCATGAAAAACACTGGATTTTATACACAGCCGTGAACAGTACATACCACACTACTATAGAGATACTTGGTTGTGGGGGGCCTCCACCCGCATGTCCCCCCATCCGCCATGGATGAACATAATGCTACCAAGACATGATTTGCTTGGGAAGGAAAGGGGCTAGTCTCTCAAGGGAGAAAGGCCAGGAGTCCTTGCCTCAATGGTATTTATTAGGTTCATAACACACAGGATACAAGTAAGGCTCATCAATCAATGTCAGGCAGTAAGGATCAAACAATAGATAACAAAGAACTCTGAGGGCCTATTTTGAGTCAGGGTCAGATAGCTAAAGAGCCATAAAATTTTGAGGAACTCACTTCTTACTTGGACCCTTATTTAATTGAGAGCATTCTAAACAAAAGCAGGTTTCACAGGATTTTACATATTCTTTCTTATGCCTGATCACCCCAGAACCCACTCTAGCCAGCAGAGGGCTGCACCCTCTCCCTGTCAAGATTCAGGCTTAAGTGGATTAGAGCCAGGAAGCTCTTCTCCCAGAGCTTCTCCCAGACAGAAAGGGGACTCAGGCTATGTCAAAAATAGCCAGTGGGGTGAGGGTCCTTCGCCCTCACTTTGCTGCAGCCCCACTGAGTCCTTTCTTGATGGCCACCCACAGGTGATCGTGTCTGGCTGGGGTTGCCCCTCCTCTGAGGGGTCTTACCCATAGACTCTGACTAACCAACCTAGCCTTGGGGGCTGGAGATGGCAGAAGCAGTGCTTTTGCCAGGGAGATAAACTTTGTTTCCTCAGTGGCTCACACTCCTGAGGTTGCTCACCCAGCTTTAGCCACGGGGGGCAGTTACAACTCCTGAAACCAGACAGAGGGGTTCCTAACACTTGGTTTGTACATTCTAACTTCACTGGTGACTGACCTTGTATGGTTTAGGTAGATATATTAAAAACAATCAAAGAGCTATTTTAATTCTAGATTTTCAAATAAAAATAATTGGAAAATTACATATCTGTATTATGCAATGGATTATACCCATGTTGTTCAATTGTTAAAGGATAAGCATATTAAGTGATATGGTAGCTGGTATCTAAAAAGACACTGTGCAACAGTTACTCTCATGTGTTCATGCTCATTGCATGCCTCACATAAAGAAGTAGACCTTACTTACCATCTCCTTGGGTCATGACTAGCCTTTGTAACTGGCTCTGATCAACAAAATATGCCAGAAGTGACATTCTACAAACCCAGGCTTTAAGATGATTGGCGGCCTCTACTTTCTGCCTTAATGAATCCAGAAGCTGCAACATAAGGAGCCCAAGTTGCAGAGGGAGGTCACATGAAGAACTAACTTGCTCTGATAATCATTCTCATCTGAGCCTAGCCAACAGCCAGGACCAAATGCCAACCATGTTAGTAAGGCATCTTGAATATTGCAGGCTGATTGAGATTGGCCTGATATCTTGACATTTCTGGCCATTTGACCTTGGCCCAGCCAATATCACACACAACAAAAAAACACAGCACTAAGCCAAATCATCTCACAGACTAGAGGAAATGAGGCAAGTTTTTGTTTTTTGAACTCCCTACATTTTGTTATGGTTTCTAATGCAGCAATAGCAAGAATATCAATATCTATGATATGGTTCTTACATTAATCTGTAATCCCTGCTTATTATACCATTGATAATAACCTCAGAAAAGTTGGACTCTTTGTATTTGACTCTATACTTTTTTCCTAAGTATACTTTTCTGTTATTTTCATGTTAATCCACACCCTAGTTTAGTCTGCTCTCTCTGGTTTCAGAAATAGTGTATTAAACACATAGAAAATTCCAAGTCTTTCTTCAAAGCATCCAAAGTTCAAAATTTCAAGGAGAAATAAACATTCATGCTATTTTATTCATAGATATTTATGTCTCTTTTAGTAACTGGACAGATTCATGCAAAGCTGTGTTCAAGGAAAGCCCACTCTTTGCCAAAATGCACTTGGTAAAATCACCCACAGCTGTTGCTCAGAATGTTGTGTATTTGTTTTAATTACTGCAAATTTGGGTTTCTCTCTGATTAAAAGATTACAGACCTCCTTGACTTCTGAGATTAAGAGATAAGATTCCAAGGCATTTCTCTGAACCAGAAAAAAAAATATGAAAAAGTTTTTCACTGCTACTTTTTATGTAATACTAGTACAAACCTTTCCCTCCTAATTTCCACTATTTCCAGTAATTTTGTTTATTATCATGCAAACCAATTTTGTGAGGACTATACATGAAGAGAGCACATTCTTACATTTTTAAAAAGATTTGATTTATTTATTTTTAGAGAGAGGGGAAGGGAAGGAGAAAGAGAGGGAGAGAAACATTAATGTGTGGTTGACTCTTGCACATCCCCTACTGGGGACCTGTCCTGCAACTCAGACATGGGCCCTGATTGAGAATCGCACCAGCAACATTTTGGTTTGCAGGCCTGCACTCAGTCCGCTGAGCTACACCAGCCAGGACTTATTACATTTTTTAAATAAATGAATGAATTAATATCAGACAGTTCAAGATTATGAAATTGCACTTTTTACATCTTTTAGTTTTCTAACCTTTACAAAGCCAATAAAGAGGCTGCACTAAATTAGGATAGGAGACATTAGTTATGATGGTCTGGTAGTGTTTAACAGGGTATTTGCCGTTTTTAGTATTCATTGTACTTTTAACATAATGCATAATCTATAGTATACTATAAAAATGCAAACCTCGAGTCATATTTTCTCTGTAAAGTTGCTTCTTTAATTGCATCAACAAATAATTTTCAAAGGAAATTTACTATAGCCAAGTTATATTAGGAGTATATGTTGTTTCTGACACAGATTAATTTTTCAACAGATACATGATGTCATGCTATCCTATAACATATTCATCACTTCTTAAGGCAGAACATGGTTTTAGATTCCTATTCATTAAGATTCTAAATTCTAGATTCATTAAGAATCTAAATTCTAGATTCATTAAGAATCTAAATCTAAACACCCTGCTGCTGCTCTCGTAGCTGTTAAATTACTTTTATGGAAAGGTATACCTGATACCCAAGTCTACCCGGAGCAGAGCACCTAAATATAATCATTCCTTTAAGTATCTTCTCTATTTTATTATTAATTAGTTGCAAGCAAAAGAGCTGATTGTTTCTACTTTGAATTTTAGGTGCTCCCATCTAATTAGCAATTAATTAGTTTTTTATACATTTAATGAATCTTTGTCCCCTTCATCTGACAATCTGTTAGATTTTTCAAATCAGCATATTAACAAAAATGGTACATTTTCATTGAGTTGTCTGACCTAATAAGCACTGAACATTTGTGATCTTATTTTTCCAAAAGCTTCAGTGTTTGGTACTGGCATATTGCTGCTACGAAGAAATATGAATTTATTGTGCTGAGTACTAATTAATTTTTACAATTATATCATCTCCCAAGCATATTCAAAATCAGAGGAGAGAAACAACAGCTAAGAAGTAAGAAACATCTTGATCTGCACGAATGCTTTACCATATAGAAAAGACTTCAACTAAAGACACACTTTAAGATAAGTGATAGGTTTGGTCATTAGTGTTCTCCATTCAGAAGAATTCAAAATAAAATGTTAATTTGCATGTGCACTTTACATATGTGTTTCAATAAGATATTGAAAAGTTCTGAGAAAAAATATTTTTATAAGAAGAGACATTTATTATAATTTAAATAAAATCACACAGTTCTATACAGTTATATAAGCAATTGTCCTGTATCCTAATTACTTCATAAAGTTGATTTCTTTTAATACCAGTTTTATAAATAAATAAAGGAGATTTGGATGATTTAACTAATTTATCTAAGGTTCGGAGCTAAGATAAGCCAAGCTAGAATTCAAAGTACATCTTTTCTTGATACAAAATTTTTTGCCCACTTTATTCAGCAAAATTTCCTTTTTGTATATTTTTTCCATTTCTTAAATGTTTTTAAGGCTACCCCAATAAAGTGCCGCAAATTGGGTGGCTTAAAACAACATGAATTTGTTCTCCCAGGTTCTGGAGCCCAGGAATCTGGACGTAGATACCCATAACATTGGTTCCTTCTGAAGGTTCTCAAGGAGAATCTGTCCCATGGCTCAATCCTGGCTTCTGGGGGCTCCTGGCCATCCTTGGTATCCTTTGACTTATTGACACATGGTTTCTAACCTCTGCCATTGTCTTCACATGTCCTTTCCTCTATTTCTCTATGTCTCAAATCCCTTGTTCTTTACTGTCACTAGTATAATAGTCATTGGATTCAGGGTCCAGCATAAATCCAAGATGATTTTATCTCAAAACCCTTCACTTACATACATCTGCAATGACCTTCTTTCCAAATAAGATCACATTCACAGGTACCAAGATTAGGACTCCGGCTTATGTTTTTGGGACCACTATTCAGCCCACTAGATATGTTTTATATTTTCTGTTGATATTGATACAATAAAAGTATAGATATAGAATCAATTATAGAGAGTAAAATAGAAATCAAGTTATTTATAAAGATTTTTTACATTGTAAATCCACAAAATGACTTTTTCCATATAAGGGATTGCAAATACCAGAGAGAGCAGTGTTTAAAGGGACTGCATCAAAAGAGGAATGAGATCTTGACTGGATTCATTATGGGTTTTGCCTCCATGACCTATTATTACATGGGGGGAGTGAAGGTATTGGTAAACGTCAAAAAGAAGGCAGCAATAAACCATACTGGATGCTGAGAAGAGAATTTATTTTTGTTTCCCTTTGGCACCACCCACAAAAGAGGTCCACTCGGGACTGCAAACCTTGCAATTAAGGAACAAAAAGCACAGATTCTACTGGATAGAATGGCTCACTAATGAGAAAAGGAGTGAATTTGCTGCCCTATTTTTGAATCATAATTCACAACCTTTTAGATAGTGCTTTTCAATGCTATCACTTCATCACTCCCCATTTTTGACAGTTTGTTTCAGCCACGCAGAACTAGCAGTGATTAAGGGGAGAGGTGTATCAGGCATGCATCTGGTTAAACTGATCATGACTAGTACACGTGAAAGAAAGATGAAGGTCAGAAAAGGGAAATAATCACACAATTGAATAATATGTTCACTCCTTTCCCACCACAACTTCAAACCTTTACTAGGACATTTATTTGATACATTTTGTGGCTCAGAAAGTCATTCAGTTTACTGGCTTTTAACCAACAGCTTTCAGAATCAAACTTACAGCCTGTGTCATTCAACATCATAACTGGTTAATAAACTTATGTCCCAGATAACATAATGGGTGGTTTGCTATAAAATTAGTACAAATAACTAAAATATTTAAAACGTGCATTCATGTAAAAGAAGTTATGAGAAGGTTTTTAATTTATTTGAAGAAGTGAAAAAGAGAATTGTTTTGACATTTTTCAAGTGGGAAGATAATTCATATAGGAAGAACTGAGGCAAAGTAGCTATTATGAAGAAAGGAGTCACTGATAATGAATAATTTAATTACAAAAAGAGAAAAATGTTATGAAACAATTATGAGGAGATTGAGTCAAAGTTGATAGCTTTTGACTATGACACGTGATCAACCATGAGAGATTGAAAGGCCTGTACAAAAGATGAGTAACGTTCAAATCTTCAGAACAATTTGGTCAATCCTAGGCAGGAGAGGGTGTCCCAGGGTGAGCACTGAATGACCTACAATTGATAACAGGAGTTTAAACTTAACTTCTTTAAGCTCTTCTAAACTCAACTCCAATGAATTAATAAGTCATAGAACATGTGCTAATAATGCATAAATTGTGATTACTATCCAATACTAACTCCTTTCATTCTTCCTTAGCCAATTCAGTTACCTCAGCTCCCTAAGCCTTCTATTCAAGGTTTTGTAATTAGTTTAGCAATTATTCATTAATTATCAACTTTGCGCATGGAGACTCTAAGGTGCTATGAGACTGCAAAGATGAGCAGGATAAAGCATTTTTGTGAGTATTTTTAATTTAGATAGAGAAGGGATATGCAGAAATAATTATATCACAACACAGAGGATACCAAATATCCCAAGAAAGGCACAGAAAACAACAGTAAGATTTAGAAAGCAAGAAGTTATTTCCTAATCTTAGAAAATAGAATGAGGAAAGTTTTATGAGGATATTGGTTTTTGAACAGGACTTGCAATGATAAGACTGATTGGCTTCAGACATGTAAACAAGACTGGTAAAGGGTTTTTCAGGCCAGAAGTACAATGTAGGGGAAACACAGAGCAACAAAAAAGAAATGTAGTAGAAACATGAATAGATTGGTTAAAGCATAGGAATTCTTGAAGGAGTCTGGTAAATAATAACTTAATAAAAGAAGATTGGGAGGTCCTTAAATATTAGCTTAAGGACTTCTTGCTTTTTTCTTTTTTTCATATATATGTATGATATATATATGAAAATGAACATATAAACACACATATATGTTTACATATAAAGATATATTTATACATATAGCATATATTTATACATATAAACACATGTATTTATACATATAAACACACATATGTAAACATATAAACATATATATTTATATATATAAAACTTAAAATTTTTAATCGTTGTTCAAATACAGTTGTCTCCATTTTTACCACACCATGGCCCCCCATCCCACTCACCCCTGCCTGCCACCCTTGAACCTACCCCCCTTTGGCTTTGTCCATGTGTCCTTTATACATGTTCCTTGATGGCACTTCCTCTATTGTCCACTATTATCCCTCTCTCCCCTCCCATCTGGTTACTGTCAGATTGTTCTTTATTTCAGTGTCTCTGGTTGCATTTTGCATGCTTGTTTGTTTTGTTTATTAGGTTCCACTTATAGGTGAGATCATATGGTATTTGTCTTTCACCACCTGGCTTATTTCACTTAGCATAATGCTCTCTAGTTCCACCCATGCTGTCACAAAGGACAGAAACTCCTTCTTTCTTTTTGCGGTGTAGTATTCCATTGTGAAAATATACCACCATTGTTTTTATCCACTCATTTACTGATGGGCCATTAGGTGGCTTCTAGCACTTGGCTACTGTAAATTGTGCTGCTATGAACGTTGGGGTGCATAGGTTCTTTTGAATTGGCATTTCAGGATTACTAGGGTATAATCCTAGCAGTTGAATTGCTGGGTCAAAAGGCAGTTCCATTTTTTAGTCTGAGGAATTTCCATACTGTTTTCCACAGTGACTGCACCAGTCTGCATTCCCACCAACAGTGCACTAGGGTTCCCTTTTCTCCACAACTTCAGCAGCACTTGTTGTTTGTTGATTTGTTTATGATGGCCCTTCTGATTAGTGTGAAGTGGTATCTCATTGTAGTTTTAATTTGCATCTCTCTGATGGCTAGGTGATGCTGAACAGCGTTTCATATGTCTCTGGACCCTCTGTATATCCTCCTTGGAGAAGTGTCAGTCTGTTCATGTCCTTTGCCCATTTTTAATTGAGTTCTTTGTCTTCCTGGAGTGGAATCATTTTGGAGATCAAACCCTTATCGAGGTATCATTTGCAAATATATTTTGCAACCACATGGTTGTTCCCTTTTCATTTTGCTGATATTTCCTTTAGCTGTATAGAAGCTTTTTATTTTGATGAAGTCCCATTTGTTTATTTTTTAAATTTATTTTAGAGAGAAGGGAAGGGAGGGAGAAAAAAAGGGAGAGAATCATCAATGTATGGTTATCTTTCACATGGTCCTCATGGGGAACTGGGCCCACAACCCAGGCATTTACCTTGACTAGGAATTGAACAGGTGACCCCTGATTTGCATCCGATGCTCAGTCCACTGAGTTGCACCAGCCCGGTGTTTATTCTTTCTTTTATGTGCCTTACTATAGGGGACATATCAGTGAAAATACTGGTGCATGGAATATCTGTCATTTTCTTGCCTATGTTCTCCTCTAGAACTTTCATGGCATTGTTACTTATATTTAAGCCTTTTATCCCCATTGAATTTACTTTTGTGTATGCTGTAAATTGGTGATTGAGTTTCTTTTTTCTTTTTTTTTGCATATAGCTGTCCAGATCTCTCAACATCATTTGTGGAAGAGGCTATTTTTACTTCATTTTGTGCTCCTGCCCCCTTTGTCAAATATTAATTGGCCATAGAGACTTGGGTTTATTTCTGGGCTCTCTATTCTGTTCCATTGATCTATGTGTCTGTTCTTATGCCAGTACCAGGCTGTTTTGATTACAGCGGCCTTGTAATACAGTTTGATATCAGGTATTGTGATGCCTCTTACTTTGTTCTTCTTTCTCAAAATTGCTGCAGCTATTCAGGGTTGTTTATGGTTCCATATAAATTTTTGAAATGTTTGTTCTATATCTGTAAATATGTCATTAGTATTTTAATAGGGATTGCATTGAATCTGTACATCGCTTTGGGTAGTATGGACATTTTGATTATATTAATTATTACAATCCATGAACATGGTACATGCTTCCATTTGTTTGTGTCTTCCTTAGTTTCTTTCTTCAGTGTTGTATAGTTTTCTGAGTTCAGGTCTTTTACCTCCTTGGTTAGGTTTATTCCTAGGTACTTTGTTTTTCTTGTTGTTATATCAAATGGAATTTTTTTCCTGATTTCTGTTTCTGATATTTTATTTTAGGTGTATAAAAATGCTTTCAATCTCTGAATATTGACTTTGTATCCTGCTGTTTTGCTAAATTCACTTAGTAAGTCAAGTAGTCTTTGGTTGGAGTCTATAGGATTTTCTATGTACACCATCACATCATCTGCAGTGACAGTTTTGCTTCCTCTTTTCCAATTTAGATGCATTTTATTTCTTTTGCTTGTCTGATTGCTGTAGCTACTTCCAATACTATGTTGAATAGATGTTAAAGATTCAGTAATGGGTTCAGGGAAGTGTATTAACATGACCGGAATGTGGTTTTAGGAAGCCCAATATTTCTACGATATTGTCAACTTAATATAAACTAATTATTTTTTCTGCCTTTTGTATTATTTTTAACATATACCACTCAGAGCCAGATATGTATATTGTTTATAGTATAAATAATCATTGTCTAAATGATAGATGAAACAATTAATGATGGACCCCAACAGATAACAATGTACT
>PVKM010036066.1:0-14939 GCA_004027735.1 Carollia perspicillata
AGGCCAGAGCCACGTGCCATTTGTTTCGTGTGCCCTTTTTCCCAGCACAGTAAATGTGACGAGAGCTTAAGACAGTCAGCTTGGCAGAACAAACAGTAATATTAATAAGCTCTCGCGATTTCGCCCGATTCGTCCAAGTGCTGTTGCTCTGTACCACACCCAGAACACATTTTCTAGGTTTCAAATACAGCAAAGACTTAGCGACCCTCGGCTACAGGCTCTGCAGCCAATGTGCTGTGAGAGCAGGGCAGAAGGAAATACAGACCAGCAGGTGTTTAAACAATGGGAATGGGGGACCGTGCACAGGATGTACTGAAGCTATTTCCAGGGTCTCCTGTAACTAAAATGGTTCTTCATAACAAAAGCATCCTGCTTTCACATTTAGGTTATAGCATGAACAGGAGACCGGGATACTCTGCCAAATGGTCCTGAATTAGCAAAGGATTTGTAGATTCTGAAAAGCCGGGATAGATCCTGCGATTTAATTCTGGTTCATGCAGATCCTTTTGCATCAAGAATTTGAGTCTCCTTGCAGGAAGAAATTTTGGTAATCAAAGGACAAGGCTACAGAGAGATGGCCGAGTGACTCTTAGTCAGATGTCCCAGTTAGTCAATAGAAGACATACGCATCCTACCAGTCTGCAGACTTGAGGCTGAAAAATAAAAGCCAGAGGGTATTTTAATCATAGAAATGAAATCCAAAGGCAGAGGAGAAATTCCTTAACGTTTATAGAGGGCAAACATCACTAGCATTCATTTCAAAGATGCATAATGTATTTAATTTCACAGTATGCACAGCATTGATAAATTTGGTGATTTGTGATGGGTGCTATAAATGAATACATTTTTCATTGAACAAATATTTCCCAAATCTTACTGTGTACCAGGCACTGTTCTAGGGCACTGGGACCATTGAATGGACCCCGCTGGACAGTGGGGACAGAGAGGAAATAGCTAGATGCAATTTGACAGGTGCTGTAGTTGACACAGACTTGGGAGCTTTGACTGTCCAGAGCAGGGAAGTGGTGGCCTGTTGGAGGCCCTTCGGGACCATGCTGACAACTGAGCAATGAGGAAGAGGTGGAGAATATCAAGATGAGAAGGACGGAGGTGTGTGTCAGTGGGTCATGTGTATCAGTCCACATTGGGAGAAATAGGAAATAGAGGCTAAGGAGAAGATAGACAGTGCGGGCCATTTCCAGAAGGAGCAAGACTGTGTTCCCACCTTTCGTAGAACAGCAGTCTTAGGATTCTAGACCAGCCCAGGACCAGGTCCTGGCCCGGCCCGTGGGAGGCCAGGTTTGTACAAAGAATTCAAAGCATTACCGGCCCCCTGTGGTTCTTTGTGACCTCTTGCTCTCCATGCACTATGGCCCTTCGGCCTTTGCTTTTATCCCTGTGCATTAGTTACCGATTGCTAGGTAACAAAATACCTCAGACCTTAGAAACCACAAACAATAAACACATTGTTTCATAGAGCCTGTGGGTCAGGAATCTGGGCGTGGCTTGGTGAGATGCTTCTGCCTCATGGGTCTGTGATCCAGTCATTGGCTGGGGCTGCACTCACTCCTCCAAGGGGTGTAGGACTTCCAGTCTCTCTCATGGGGTTGTTGGCAGAATCCACTTCCTCTCAGGTTGCTGGACTGAGGGTCTCAGTTGTTCATTGTCTGTTGGTGGGAAGCCACACCCTTCCTTGCCTGGGTGGGGGCCTTTCATAAGGCAGCTCCCAAAATGGAAACTGGCTTCCCCGAGGGCAAGTACGACAGCAAGAGCAAGTGTGCAAGGTGGGTCACATCCCACTCTCAGTCATGCCGTCACATTACGTTTGCTCTATGGACAGGACTCTGTTCATTAGGAGCAAGTCATGAGGTCAGTCTGGATTTACAGAGGGGAATTGCACCAGGGCATGCACCCCAGGGAGCAGGGAACACTGGGGGCTGCCACGGGCTGCCACACTCAGCCGAAGTTTGGTTCTCCCTGTACATGCCTGGAAGGGGAGCCCTTTCCATGGTCCCCTTAGGCCTCCCAAGAGGGTAATGCTGGGGCTGATGAGCCATCATGCATGTTATGTGGTGCCATGAACCTCATCAGGAGGGAGGAAGACATGATTATGTGGGACTTGACCTTGGTGGGGAAAAAAACCCCACATCAGACTCTTCATTGGAGAAAGACAATTTGGTACATGTGTATTTACTCATGTCAAAAGGCTATAAGAATTATTTTACTTTAACTATCTTTAATTTTAACTGTCTTTAAAATTCAAAGCAGTCAGGATGGTGGTTGCCTTTGAGGAGGAGAGGAGGAGAGGATGGGAGGGGCCACTACAGGCTCTGAGATGCTGGGTAAGGGTTCTTTTTTGACCTTGGTGGTGGATACAGAGAGGGGTCCACTCTATGATAATTCATCAAGCACAAGCCTTAAGATATGCACGCTTTTCTCTGTATATGTAACATTGCCATGTCAACGTTTATCTTTTAAAAAAGCACTTCTAAGCTGGAGTGTGGACAAGCAGAGACATCAGAGTTTCATGCAGAGACGAGGAACCTGTTTTAATAACAATGTTTATATTAGTGGTAGGCACATTCCGTAAACAAGGAAATTTCCCTGCACTGGGATTGTGTGGGAAGAAATGCTCTTTATGGAAATTCTTCTAGGAAGTCAAGCAAATTATCATGTTTAATGTAATCTCTGATATCGCCACATCCACTAACTTTTGGCTAAGTCTGCCTTGATTTTATCATGAAAAGATTACAGGATCGATTAATGGGTCTGCTTGAAAGTTGCCCTCAGGGTTCCGCTGGCCCAGCGTCCACGGGAACAAACTCCCCTCTCTCCTGGCTACTATTCCAGTCCGTAGTGCTTATGTCTTGAATAGAGCCATCTACTGCATATTTGGCATGAAACTATGAAAGTACAGCATCTTTCACAGTATTTTTGGGAAGCCCTACCAAGCCTGGCCTGACTGCCAGAAAGCAAGGACAAGGTCGTAAAAGCAGTTTGCGGCATCGTATGAGCCTCCTGCGTCGCAGAAAGAGCCAGACCCGATGCTGCTGGGTCCAGGGTGCTGGGGCTAGGAGGGAGCTCTGAGGTCCTGCTGTTTCATTAATTTTCTTCCTCTGTATTCCTGTGTATAGTTTTTAATTTTATCCATAAGTGAACTAACACAGACTTGAGCCAAATGGTAAGAAATTTGAATTGTTTGGAGCTGTAAACCATGTTTGGTGCTAGTCCAAAGTTGAAGGACCCTTTCCTAAAACCTTTAATCAGATTTAGAGGGGGGGTTAGTTTACTTTTGCCTTTAGAAAAATTAATTTTCTCAAATTTGTTCATCTGCAAAGATCTTAGTTTTTCAATAAAATATTAGGATCTTTCTCTGAACAGATGTCATAAGAGCAAAAGTGAAAATCCTGAAATAACTTCATATGAATAGCTCTGTGGTGATAGAGGATGAAAGCTCATCTTTTTTCTTTTTGGAAAATACTGGTTTTTTTTTTAAGCACGATGTTGAGAACTCAGAGGAGAAGGAAAACTGACTCCCTTGGCCCTGCTCAACTTTCTACCAGCCGTCCTTCCCAGTCACCCCCCACTGCACCCCCTTTCCTCTGCTTCCGGGTCCCCGAGACTCGGCTGACTATCCTTTGAGTGCTTTACGACTGGATAATTTGTTTCCTCCTTCCTTAAACCTAGATATATTTTTTTGATTTTCATCTATCACCATATCCTTTCCCTTGATTTAAGATTATAAATCTCATCACTCAGACTACTGTACGTGTGGTACCTTCCCTTTGAAATCTGTATTATTCTGACCAATTTAGAAACAGGAAAAGAAGAAAACAAGAAAAATGTAATAAAGCACCCCAAACAAAACATAAGTGAAAGCTAATTATTAAAGAGCACAAACAATAGATTTGTGTGCCACTAATATTTGTAACCGTCTGTCAGGAGATACTTCATTTGGACAAAATAAATGCTAACGATTCTAGAATCTCCAAAACTCTGTGGAAGTGTCTGCATAGACAGGCAGATGTAGATGTATGATATGTATGTAACATGTAATACATAACATAATATACACAACAGGTGTAAAAACATTGTTTGTTTTTTATGGAGAGGATTTTCTCAGGCTCTAAATAGGGTTTATGATGCAAAAGAAATTAAAAAATAAATGGGTAAGTACTTTCTTCATTCACTTCTTTTTTTTTTTTTACAATTTATTTATTTATTTTTAGAGAGAGGGGAAGGGAAGGAGAAAGAGTGGGAGAGAAACATCAATGTGTGGTTGCCTCTCATGTGTCCCCCACTGGAGACCTGGCCTGCAACCCAGGCATGTGCTGTGACTGGGAATCGAACCAGCAACCCTTTGCTTCACAGGCCCGTGCTCAATCCCCTGAGCTACACCAGCCAGGGCCCTTCATGCACTTCTTATTTCATATATTCCTTCTTTTCAACAAGTCTTTAGTGAATTTCTAGCACAAGCCAGTCATTTCCTCAGGTGCTTGTGGACGTAGCAGTGGATATATCAGGAGAACTTGCCTGCCCTCATGAAGCTTATAAATTTGGGTAGGGGGAGAAATAAGCAAGGTTAGCCAGTCGTTCTGTAGTACTCCAAGTGATGATAGACTCAGTAAGGGAGGGGGGATAAGGAGGGTTGAGGGATCGCTTATAATTAGGATAGGCTTGAAAGCTTCTTTGAAAGATGGAATTTGAGTAAACTCTGAAAAAGGGAAAGGAGTAACCCTTGAGACTGTCTGAGGCAGGATGGTCCAGGAAAAGGAACAAAAATGCAAATGCCTTGGGGTGGGAGTGTGTCCAGTGGGTTTAAGAAAGAGCAAGAGGGTCCGAGTGGCTGGGTGCAGGGCAGCACGGCAGACGGGCGAGCAGCAGTGGGTCAGAGGGCCGAGGGGGACCCTGTCAAGTGCCTTGTTGTAGTGCAGACACCTTGGCTTCGGCTTGGAGTGAGCCAGGAAGCCTTTGGTAGGCTCTGAAGAGAGGTGTGCTTTGGTTTGACATAATCTGAAGGCAGATCTGTCAGGATTCCCTGGTGGTTTGGGAGGAGAGCAATCATGGATGAGTCCAGTGTTTGGAGCAGCTGGAAAGATAGAGTCTAATAGGTGCTTTGGGGAAGACTAAGGAGCAGGTTTCAGTGTGTACTGGGAGCTGGGGAGAAGGAGGGCATGTTGAGAATAATGGAAACTTCATTTTGGACACTTCGGACATGTTATATCTGAGATGCTTGTTAGATGCCCAAGTGAAGCTGCTGAAGAGAAAGACACACAAGTATGGAATTCAAGGGAGAGGAAAGGCTGGCTAGATAAATTTGCAACCCTTAGTGTAACGGGAGAGTGGGAGAGATTACCTGAGACTACCGAGAGCCTGGATGTAGCCAGAACAGAGAGGAGGCCCGAGGCTGGAGCTGTGGGGCACCCCAGCAGAGGAGACTGAGGATGGCGGCTGTTCTGGGATGAGGTGAACCAAGAGAATGTGTTGCAAAAGTGGCAAGAAGAAAGCATTCAAGAAGTAGTCCACAGTTTACATGCTGTTTATAAATAAGTCGAAAATGAATAATTGATCATTGTACTTAGCAACGTGGACATCTTGATGGCCTTAAGAAGAGCAGTTTCGGGAGGATGGTGGGGGCAAAAGCCTGATGGGCATGGGTCTCTGAAAGAATGGGCACAGGGACAATGGGGACAAAAAGTGAAGTTGAACATGAGCTGGGTCAGGGATGCGAGGTCGAGAGGGCTTCTAAGATGGGGGTGCAACGGCGTGCACGCGTGCCAGTGAGGAGGAGAGGGGACCCGATGAGTCATGGGCAGGGGGGGATATGCTGGAGTGAGTTCTCTGAGTGTGAGAGAAGAACAATAGTGTGCAAGAGGGGAGACTGACCTTTGCTAGGAGCACAGTTGTTTCCATCTGAGTGAACAGGAGGGAAGGCAGCCATGTATTTGTGGAGATTAAATAGTGGGCAATAAGAACTTGGGAGAAATAGTCTTCTGATCGTTTCCATTTTTCCAAAAAAATAGAGCAAGGTCATCAGCTGCAGGGGAGGATGGTAGCAGGGCTTGAGTACAGAGAAGGAATTCTGAAATAGTCCTTCCGGGGGAAGTGAGAGAGAAAAGGGGTGAGAAAATATGATGACTGGACAATAGTGAAAATCCACTTAATGGCAGTGGTCACGAATTTGAGCTGTAACACGTGAGCATGGGTGTACGTTTTTAGCTGCACACGTGACACGCGAGGGTAGGCAGAGAGACTGGTCCAGTGATAAACATGTGTTGAATGTCTACCTGGCAACTGGCATAGTGTTAGGTATAAGGAACACAGAGATGAATACAATATGTGTATTGTCTCCTTCCTCAGGAAGCTTTGGAATAGGTGGTACGACAGGTCCGTGAATATCTAAGCATAACATGGTGAGCGCCAAATGGAGCACAGGCTCACGGAATTTGGACATGAAAGGGAACCGTTAAAGAAACGCAGCCTGTTACGTGGATTCTTCTACTACCACGTGAGGGTGGATGTGAAGTGGAGATTGGAGGCAGGCGCGCACTTAGGCAGCTGTAGCAGCAGATCAAGCGTGGGACATTGAACTTTGTATCTGAAATTAGGATGATGGTGGTCATAGGGATGAAGGAAACGAGAATAGATTGGGGATATAATTGTTAGGACAAAATGAACTTTTTGAATGTGGAGGCTGTTGCGTCTTATTTTTAACTGATTCCTCGACTACAGAAAACTCCCTTCACCTGGGCCTGACATTTCAGAAGTGTGTGTCATTGGCTACGGAGGAGGCGGGGTGGAACAATATGAGCAGATGCTCTGCTCTGTTCCCATCGCTGCAATACATACTGCTCCCGTGGAAGGCTGTAATCTTTTCTTTGAATAAAGAGACGGCCTATATGCTTATGCTGCGTATGTTAACTAAATACATTAAATAAAGTTTAAGGTTATAAAAAACAAAAAGATACATTTGGTATTGTCTTGTATGTTAGGGAAGGCACTATGTCCCATTTTACTGGCCGAAGTCTGGATGGTCAAAGAAATGATCGTACAGTTACGAGCTTCAGGGGGGATTAACTCTCACACTAAGAAACATCAGTGTGGTGTGGAAAAAGGGATTGATCAGGGAGGAGTAACGTAGGAGACGTCTCCTTGGCTATATGTCCAGTTCTTCGTTGGGTAGGATACTTAACTTCTTGATGGCTAGCATCTGTGAATGGATGTCCTGGCATAACTCCTAGGATTATTGAAGGGATTTGAATGTTATGGGGGAAAAAAACCCCTTTGATAATTTTGATGTGTATGTGCATTTATTTGTGAAAGGGCTGAAGATATCTTACTGAAATTAAGATACTCATGACACCCCCCTCCCTTTTTTTTCTGCTTGGACAGTGTAAAGAACATGACCTGGCCATGATTAACCAGCTGCTGGATGATCCGAAGCTGACGGCCAGAAAATACAGGGAGTGGAAGGTCATGAATACCCTGCTGATTCAGGACATCTATCAACAGCAGCAGGACCCTGCATCTGCCCCTGAAGATGACCCCCAGGGACTTGGGAAACCGCCTTCCTCGGCCTCTGTTGAAAATTCTATTTGAGAACAAGCCAGAATTCTCTCCCCTTCTTCCCCCAAGCAACTCTTCAAGATGTTGCCAGAGCTCCATGTTTCCTTAAACAGAAAGCCAAGACTAATTCCTCAAGCATCAGCTCCCTGTAAAGATGCAATCTGAGCGAGGACCAATAGCAGCAGGACTCCTTCCGGGTGTGGTGTTGCCATGGAGACAGGAGTGATGGAGTCCAACTGAGCAGTCCAGTGTTCCTGCCGGGAGCTCACAGTTATGCTGGGCTCTCGTTGGGATTTGGGAACGCTGTCTTCTGTTCCTTGCTCTCAAGAGAATTACAACATTATTGGACAAAAGGTCATGTTTTACTAGGGATAGTTATTCATAGAAATACTGGGTTCTCCAAAAGGAGAAGCACATATTCTACCAGGTTGGGTAGCTGAGTTCTCCAGATCATTTTGTTGAATGAATGAATGCTTTCTGTAGCAGCAGCTGGAACAGGACAAGTGTTTTTGTGGAAATCCCAGGCCCGTGGTCCAGAACGGCTGTACCTTTTCCATGAGTGGGGTATGGGAGAGCTCAAGAAGCAGGCGTGTGTTCTGTATTCATCCTCCTTGCTCAAAGGACAGCTTGGTGGTTTCACAGCTCACCCAGCTGCGGGGCGGGCAGGATCTGATTCTGTTTCCTTTCCACAGCTAAAGAAAACACTTGGAGGCCTCCCCTCGCTCCCAGCTTTTCTGAGCCACTGTGGGAGACAATGACAGGTCCAGCAGGGAACATGCGTTGCTTTTGCCCTCGGCTGTGGGGCCTCTGCACAGTGTAAATTTATATCTGGTTCCCCAGGATAAATGTTAACGAGGCAATTCTGTGAACTGAATTGTTTCGATATCTTTACTCCCCCTGCAGAAAAAAAAATCACCCAAGAAAAACAACAAAAGATTTAAAACATGATTGTTTTATTTTTGTATGTTTATGTCACTTTGTGTCCTTTGTGAATAGCTGTGTTTGTTATTTAAGTATATTTATAGAAGACCTAATTACCAGTGTGTTAAAAGATGATATACTATTCTATCTTTTGCTGAGTATAATTCTTAAAGGATATACGCTGTGCTTGAGAAGCAGAGGACTGCTGTTGATGGTGGATTCACTGGAGTTACCATACATGGAATGTATGCAGAATGCTCGGGAAACCTTGCGGGATAAATGGGAAGCATGCAATAATAGTCTGTTACTTTCCGATCTCTCGCTCGCTCTCTCTGCTCCTCCCTCTCATCCTCCCTGCAGAGGGCTGAAATCTCTCGGTTGTAAGTCACTCCCTGAACCAGAAATGGGCTTTCAGCTTAACTTACCCTTTTAGGAAACAAACTTCAAGTTTTATGTCATTTATGTCCACAAACCCCCTAAACCAAATGCAATACATTTGGTTTAAAGAGTAATTGAAATTTAGGGGTCTGTTGTTAGAAAGAACTAATTTTATTAGAGAAACAATATGAAAGTCTTCCGTTACTAATCGTCATGAATATTTTTCGCCACAAAAATAACCACAACCCACCAAAAGCCCATTTTGGGCCTACCCCTAGCAACTAGTCAACATAACACATTTTTCTGTATGAAGAGTGTGGCTTGACATTCAAATGTATTAGAACCCCCTGAATGTTATCTGCAAGGCAAATGGAAATAGTTGTTGCATATTTCCCCAACCTTTACTAAGAAGTCTTCAACTTGGAAAACAAACAAACAAAAAGAACCTTTGCAATAAGAAAGAAAAAAAAAAAGCACAAGATACAACAGGAAGCCACTTGCAGAGCCAGAAGCTTGTGCGAGTGGGTGGCGTGTCGGTCGTCTGGCCGGGCAGACACTTCAGAGCTCCCACACCAAGAGGAATGTGCTGGGCTGGGCGAGACCCAGACCACAGAGAGGAGGGCGCCTGACCTGCAGCGTGTTCCTGTTGACACCAGAGATAAGAGACTGTCCACGTCCTCAGACTCTGGTCGGAGAGGCCAGTGCTTTCACCTCGGTTCTAGGAATGACCACGTAGCAGCTACTCGATGGGTGGGTGATGGTGTAGGACCCACCACGTCTAGTGTCGAGGGAAGGAGATGGAAGGGAAGGAGTTGACAACAGAATAACGACGTGTGACATATGGGTCTTCCACCGTTTGTTCTCTGGTTTGCAACACCAGCCTGCACATTTCAAGAGTTTTCCTAAACTGAAGGCTTCCCAGAGTTTTGGACTAAGGCTTGGAATAGGCTAGGGCTAGGGCTAGGACTTCAGTGTTCTACTTTGGCTTTTCCTTACTATCTGTTGAACTGGCCTTTTGGTACAAATCCCTTCAGAACCGCTCAAGTCAAAGTAGGTCCATGAGGTTACTTAATCTAGCCTTCCAGTTATTTTTCAAAATCAAGTTAGTCTAGAAGTGTTTGCTTTGTTAATTAAAGGAGCCACTTTGCAGAATCGCCCCAAAAGAAAGTTAAACTGCACTGCACTGTTTTGCACCCTGCTCCCTGAGACCAAAACCACCTTAAGGGGAGACTGTCCTACCCACTCTTGTAGGCATAGGTAGGGTCTCAGGGCTACGGAATGGCCCAGAACCATGGCTGTTAAGAAGGAAGTAGAGAAATCTGAGCATGACCAGGTCCCAGCCTGTGGGGCCTCCTGTGGATTAGGATCTGGATGAGACTCCTCTCGGGGGTCGAGGGGAGGACCACCACTCACTGTTGTTAGAATCGGCACCTCATGTGATACCCTCACTTGCTGGTACCTCACAGCACATGCTAAGTTAGATGGTCCCACACTCGGGTCCCATTCTTTGCTTTTAGTAAGTCCTAGTTCTGTTACAATCCCAGCATAGCGTCAAAGGCCTAGGAGGAATCATAAAGCACACTTTAGCAAAGACTCCAGAAGTCCTACAAAAGAACTTACATTTGGAGTTAGAGTTCATTGTGAAATCAATGTCTTTCATTTACGTATTATTTCAGTTTGCGAGCGGTGTGTTTCAGGATCCCCCTCCAGTACCCTGGTGGTCTTTGTGGGGTGATTGTGGGTTCTTACTACTCCTTTTGATGGAGGAAGGAAACATTGAAAAGTGGGGCTGCAGAGAGAGCACAGCCAGGGCTCGAACTCGTCCCCTCCCGCTCCCTTTACCTTGTGCGGTCGCTGTTGGGACTGAGCCGTTTGACTGGGAGCGTGCTGAGGTGGGCCCTGGCCCCAGTGGCTTTTGCAAAGCCATCCATTTGAACCCCAAGGGGCCTCTTCTCCTTGAACACGGCTCCTCCTCATGACCCCACAGGTTACTGTCCTTCCTGCCGTGACCAGCCGACTATGAATTGGGGTTCAGCCTCATCGCTTGGGGTTTTCTTTCCTTCCTTCTAAAAGTCTACTGCTTGGTAGGTGCTGTGAGATCCTCGGGGGAAAGAGATACACTTGAAGAAATGGAGTGTGTTTATTTTGTTTTCCTTTTAAAGAGCGTCGGAAGATACCAGACTGAGCTTAGTGACTGGGGACCACTAGTCAGTCACCTCTCTCAATTTCTTCTCTTGTAATTATGATGGTGATTTCCCCAGAGAGCCTTTGCATCACAAATAATATCACAGAGGTGAAACACAAAGTGAAAACACACTTTTAAGTCTTTTAAAGAGAGGCGATATTTATGGGTAATATTTTGATACAGCCACACGGAAGGAATATTTAGTGAGTGATTTAAGTACACAGGAGGCCTATCTAAAAGTTACTATTGACTGAAAAGCTGTCATATCCGAATGAAGATTTAGGGTGCATCTAATACAATGTGATATTTGGATGGGGTTTTTCCACTTATTTCCCTTCCAATTTTTTGTGTCCTTATCTCCCAAGAGAAACCGAGTCCTAGAAACCTGAAGTGACTGCCAGGCCCAGGCTTTCGGAACATGGAGTTGGAAAGAGAAGCCCCTGACACCGGACTTGAACAACCCATTTGAAACCCCCCGGGAAGGGGGACAATGCCACCCCGCCCCGTGCGACGCCCACCTGGGGGGACAAGCTGTCGCACAGCTGCATGTCCGGCTGTATGGTGAGACAGGAAGCAGTTTTCTCGCATCCTCGGCACATGTTTACCCTTCCCCGCATCACCACAGGCCACAGAGAAAACATTCGACATGGGTTCTGCGTTTAAAAAACAGTACTTAGGTTTCCCTAGCTGTGAGGAGACTTGACTGCTCTGTATATTTCTTTGCCTTGAGTCCAAAGGGGAAGCATGCCCCACGGAGACGCTTAGCATCCTGTAACGAAAACCAAGATTATAGCCACCGTGTATGTGAATGTCCTTGCATGATGGCGATGTGACCTTTAGCGCTGCATGGTCTTTGGGGGCAAGATGTTAATGGGGAAGTGACACCTTCAATTTCATTGCGCTTTCATTCTCTGTCACTACGCTCTTGGACTGAACTGAAAAAAGTGTCATGGCTCATTTCTTCGGCTTTATGTTTTCGAGGTTGACTTGTAAGATAAAAATAAAAACAAGGTAACATATATAAGTAAAAAGACATGGGAAAAAATCCAAATATGCTACTGGTGTTCATTTTTTTTCTCCTGCAATGTTGCTATCTTAAAAAAAAAAAAGAAGAAGAAGAAGAATAAGAAAAAGATTCTCCAGGAAGTGTGCTGCTGCTGGGTGTTTATCTTCTACAGAGGTTGTATCGCCCTCTGGTGGCAGTCACAAAAATAGGTTCTAGACTACTGATGTTTTTATTATTATTTTTAAAGCTCTAATTCTGTTGGGAAATCTTTTTCAACAGTAACTGATGTGGCCTCCTCCAATGATCCTCGGCTTACGAGTTTGTTAGTACAGAGATATTTATATTTTTCAAAATTGTTGGTCGACAAATTTGACTTGCTTATTATATACCCCTCATCACAACTCGGCACCCACACCTTGTGTAGAGGTTTTGATTTTCAGATTGTAAAAGGTACAACCTGTGGCACTTCAGTGACTTAAAATACATAAGACATTTCTATGAAAAATCAACAAAGATAATGTTGAAATAACACAAGCAATTGCCTTCCTTTGGGGTACACTCATGTTGATCAGAGGAAGTTAGCCTGCATTTGAACTTGACTCACACCTCCTCAACTGCTGTCTACACAACGTGTTGTAGACATGTTCTCTCTCTCCCAGTTCTCACTTCACATGCTGAGCTCCACCGTCTCTTTTGTCCACTCTACAACCACCAAACACAGTATGTCTAGGCTCCCCCATGAAAGCAGTAACCATTGTGCTAGACCAAAGGCACAGGTGTTGTGTGTTCCTGATTTCTAGAGGAATCCTGCACGACTTTCCTATTGCTGCTGTTCCAAACTACCACACATTTAGCAGCTTTAAAATGTGTTTTTCTATAGTTCGGGAGGTCAGAAGTCTGACACGGGTGTCTTTGGGCGAAAATCAAGGTGACGGCAGGATGGCCTTCCTTCTGGGGTCTCCAGGGAGCACGTACTTCCTTCTGCTCTCCAGGTCACCCCATTGCCTCTTGGCCCCCTGTCCCCATCTCCAAAGTCAGCAATGTTGTGTCTGCAGCCTCTCGAGTCACGCCTGCCTTGGACCCTAAAGGCCCTTGTGATTACATTGGACCTACCTGGATAATTCAGAAACTCTCTCTATTTTAAGGTTAGCTGACTAGCAACCTGGATTCGATTTCCAACATTTTCATTCCCTCCTGCCCTTCATTTTCCTTTGTAACATACAGTTTCCAGAGAGTAGGACATGCCCATGCTTCAGCCTACTGCAAATTTCCATTGCAAATATCCTGTTTAGCCCCCCTGAACCATCAATTTGTCCCAGAAACTCCAGGATTGCCAGGTCTTAGCTACAAGCATGAAAGTCCTTTGCCATACCACGTGACTCGAATTTGATTCCATCAAGATGTAGATCACCATACGAGAGGTGGTTCTGTCCTTATGAGTAGAAAACAAGCAAAAAAAATCCTAGCTTTTAAAATCATTCCTACACAGGCATAACAGTATTTTAACAATAAGATCAGGTTTTACAATACCTGAATTTAAAGACAAAGCATTTGAAAGGTATTATCATAAGAAAAGGGTCATTTAGGCCTGAAAATCTAAATCTAAATCTACATCTTGGGTTCCTGAGCTACCCGGAGTCACGCCAGGCTGCCCGAGGGGTTTGGCCAGAGCCTCAGCCTCTGCTCCCAGGAGCAGAAGCGTAGGATTTCCACGTCCCGTTCTTGAGCATTACATTTGTCTTTTCTCTGAAAAACCCCAGCAAGCCTGTATTTATAGGTAATTCCTTCGTGCTGTTCTGTGAATTTTTCCAGGCACGTATTTTCAGAAGCCACAAACTGCCAATACGGAAGGGTCTGCTGAGCAGGTCTTGGCAGTTCTGTCCAGAGCGAAGAGACAAAATCCCCAAGCAAGCAGGGTGCCCGGATGTTCAACCAGCTACTGGCCCAGTGCCGAAGGTTAGTGTTGTGGGCATTGGGGGTGCCTGCCCACATCTGAGCATCTGGCTGGAGCCTCATCCCCCCACTGCTTGGAGGTTTTGCAGCTAACAGCACCCTCAGCTAACAGCACTCTCTTTTTCCCACTTAACCAGGGTTTTATGCTCTCCATCCCCAACCAGGGCGGCCTTGGTCAATGACTGGTTGAGGCCAGATGGCAGCACTTAGTGGTAATACACCAGGTAGTCAGAATTACTGTAATGGCAGCCAGGTCGAAAGGACAGTTTAGGGCTGGTGTTGTCCCTATGGATCTTTGGAGATTGCTAACGGGAAGCGATGTTCCTAGACACAAGATATATGGGAAGCCAAGTGTACGAGGTCTGTCCGGAAGGTACCCAGCCACGTGACATGAAAAATAGAGACATCTATTGAAGAAGACACGAGATACAAGAAACATTGTACATAGGACAAGGATGCCTCAGTCCCCTTTAAAGTAGGCACCATGGGACCTCACATAGTTTTCCCAATCGCCATTAGCTGCCCCATCATATCTTCCTCAATTCTGTTGACAGTCTGAGATCTCTTCCCTTTCAAAGGTGATTTTAGTTTTGGGAAAAGTCAGAAGTTGCAGGGCACCAATTCTGGGCTGCGGGAGGCTGAGTCACCTGGGTGATTTGATGTTTTGCCAAAACACTCTGCACAAGATATAATGCATGAGTGGGTGTGTTGTAATGAAACTGCCAGTCATCAGTTGTCCATAGCGGTGGCCTTCTGATTCATCCAAATAGTTTCCATGGAGGAATGTTCAAGCTTAATGTAAAATTTGATGCAGATTCATTGTTCTACTTGCTCAATCATTTTGAATGTGACGGCCACACAGTGCACATGCTCACTCAACGGTGTCTACCGCCCCCACTGACTAGTACAGTGAAGTCGTCATTGTTCATG